>VZRZ01004364.1:0-126341 GCA_013398175.1 Climacteris rufus | reverse complement strand
GCCGCCGCCGCTGCTGCTGTCGCTGCTGCTGCCGCTGCTGCCGCCGCTGGGGAGCGCCGCCGCCGCCGCGGAGCCGCGCCAGGTGTTCCGGGTGCTGGAGGAGCAGCCGCCCGGCACCTGGGTGGGCACCATCGCCACCCGACCCGGCTTCACCTACCGCCTGAGCGAGCACCACGAGCTCTTCTCCATCAACGCCACCTCGGGCGCCCTGCACACCCGCGCCACCATCGACCGCGAGAGCCTGGCCAGCGACGTGGTGGACCTGGTGGTGCTCTCCAGCCAGCCCACCTACCCCAGCGAGGTGCGCGTCCTGGTGCTCGACCTCAACGACAACGCGCCCGTCTTCCCCGACCCCTCCATCGTGGTGACTTTCAAGGAGGACACGGGCAGCGGGCGCCAGCTTATCCTGGACACTGCCACCGACGCCGACAGTGGCACCAATGGCGTGGACCACGGCTCCTATCGGATTGTGGCCGGCAACGAGGAGGGCCGATTCCGCCTCAACATCACCCTCAACCCCAGCGGTGAGGGAGCTTTCTTGCACCTGGTTTCCCGCGGAGGGCTGGACCGGGAGGCCACCCCCACCTACCAGCTGTTGGTGCAAGTGGAGGACAAGGGTGAGCCCCGTCGGCGAGGGTACCTTCAGGTCAACGTCACCGTCCAGGACATCAATGACAACCCACCCATCTTCAGCCAGACGCTTTACGAGGCACGAGTGCCTGAGGATGCACCTGTTGGGGCCAGCGTTCTCCAGGTCACTGCAGCTGATGCTGATGAAGGCACTAATGCCGACATCCGCTACCGCCTGGAAGGAGGCGATGGTGGCGGCAGCGGCGCTGGGGACGGGGCTGGCAGCCTCCCATTTGAGGTGGACCCCGAGAGCGGGGTGATCCGCATCCGCGAGCGCTTGGACTACGAGATGCGGCAGCAGTACTCACTGACGGTGCAGGCCATGGACCGTGGGGTGCCGGCGCTGAGCGGCCGGGCCGAGGCCCTCATCCGCCTGCTCGACGTCAACGACAACGAGCCCCGCGTCAAGTTCCGCTACTTCCCGGCCACCTCCCGCTTTGCCTCTGTGGATGAGAATGCGGCCCCTGGCACAGTGGTGGCCCTGCTGACGGTGAGCGATGCCGACTCCCCTGCGGCCAACGGGAACATCTCTGTGTCGATCCTGGCGGGAAATGAGCAGCGGCACTTTGAGGTGCACAGCAGCAAGGTACCCAACCTCAGCCTTATAAAGGTAGCGGCCGCGCTGGACCGGGAGCGCATCCCGGCCTATAACCTGACCGTGGCAGTGGCGGATAACTACGGGGCCCCACCGCCGCCTCCAGGCTCCCCCACTTCTGTCTTTTCCCCCGACGGAGCGGTGGCAGCTCCTGTGAGCCGCTCCTCGGTAGCCAGCCTGGTGATCTTTGTGAATGACATTAATGACCACCCACCTGTCTTTGGGCAGTCGGTTTACAGGGTGAACATCAGCGAGGACGTGCCTCTGGGCAGTTACGTGCGGGGCCTGAGTGCCACAGACCGTGACTCGGGCCTCAATGCCAACCTCAAGTACAGCATCGTCTCAGGCAACGAGCTGGGCTGGTTCCGCATCAGCGAGCACAGCGGGCTGGTTACCACGGCCGGCCCCGAGGCTGGCACTGCTGGGCACACCGCAGGCACATCCAGCTCCAGCAGGCTGGACCGGGAGACTGCTTCCCAGGTGGTGCTCAACATCAGTGCCCGTGACCAGGGCGTGCAGCCCAAATTCTCCTATGCGCAGCTGGTGGTGACCATCCTGGATGTCAATGACAACAAACCTCGCTTCAGTCAACCTGAGGGCTACCAGGTGTCCGTGGCTGAAAACTCCCTGTCAGGAACTGAGCTGCTGGTCCTGAGTGCCACTGATGGGGACCTGGGGGACAATGGGACTGTCCGCTTCTCCCTGCAGGAAGCTGAGCCAGTGCTGGCAGCAGTTGGCCCCTCCTCTGTGACCCCTCGCCAGATGTTTCGCTTGGATCCGGTTTTGGGCAAGCTCAGCACCATCTCGCAGCTGGACCGGGAGGAGCAGTCTCACTTCTCCCTGCAGGTCCTGGCCACTGATTTGGGCTCTCCTCCCCTTTCTTCAATAGCCCGAGTTAACGTGACCATCCTGGATGTGAATGACAATAGCCCTGTGTTTTACCCCGTTCAGTATTTTGCCCATATCCAAGAGAATGAGCCAGCTGGAACCTATGTGACCACAGTGTCTGCCACGGACCCTGATCTGGGGCCCAATGGGACAGTCAAGTACAGCATCTCAGCTGGAGATACCTCCAGGTTTCAGGTCCATGGGCAGACAGGGGTCATCACAACAAAAATAGCCCTCGATAGGGAGGAGAAAACTGCTTACCAGTTGCAGATCGTGGCCACTGATGGAGGCCATCTTCAGTCACAAAACCAAGCCATTGTCACCATCACTGTCTTGGACACCCAGGACAACCCGCCTGTTTTCAGCCAGGGCATGTACAGTTTTGTTGTCTTTGAAAATGTTGCCCTGGGTTACCATGTAGGTACTGTTTTTGCTTCCACCATGGACCTCAACACCAACATCAGTTACCTTATTACAACAGGTGACCAGAGGGGCATGTTTGCCATCAACAGGGTAACAGGGCAGATCACCACAGCCAGTATCATTGACAGGGAGGAGCAAGCCTTTTACCAGCTGAAGGTGGTTGCTAGAGGTGGGGCGATAACTGGCGATGCTGTGGTCAATATAACTGTCAAAGATTTAAATGACAATTCCCCACACTTCATTCATGTGGTGGAAAGTGTAAATGTGGTTGAAAACTGGAAAGCTGGGCATACCATATTCCAGGCCAAAGCTCTTGATCCTGATGAAGGTGTTAATGGCGTGGTCCTTTACAGCCTTAAGCAAAACCCAAAGGGCTTGTTTTCAATCAATGAACAAACCGGTGCCATAAGCTTAACAGGGCCACTTGACATAAATGCTGGGTCTTACCAGGTTGAAATCCTGGCCTCGGATATGGGGGTGCCTCAGCTGTCCTCCAACTTCATCCTGACTGTCTCTGTCCATGATGTAAATGATAACCCGCCTGTCTTTGACCAGCTTTCCTATGAAATTACTATTTTGGAGTCAGAGCCTGTGAATTCCAGGTTCTTTAAGGTGCAGGCTTCTGACAAAGACTCGGGAGTGAACGGTGAAATAGCTTACAGTATAATTGAAGGAAATGCTGGGGATGCCTTTGGCATATTCCCAGATGGGCAGCTGTATATAAAAAGTGAATTGGACCGTGAACTTCAGGAAAGATACGTTTTACTGGTTGTTGCCTCTGATAGAGCAGTAGAGCCTCTCAATGCTACTGTGAATGTTACTGTGATTCTGGAGGATGTAAATGATAACAGGCCCCTGTTTAACAGTACCAACTATGTGTTTTATTTTGAAGAGGAGCAGAGAGGTGGATCCTATGTAGGTAAAATAAATGCTGTAGATAAAGACTTTGGGTCAAATGGTGAGGTCAGGTATTCATTTGAGCATATGCAGCCAGATTTTGAGCTGAACACAGTAACTGGGGAAATTCGAAGCACTCATCAGTTTGACAGAGAAGCTCTTATGAGACAGAGGGGAGCTGCAGTATTTAGTCTCACAGTAATAGCAACAGATCAGGGGTTGCCAAAGCCTCTAAAGGATCAGGCAACTGTACAGATCTACATGAAAGACATTAATGATAATGCCCCCAAATTTTTGAAGGATCTTTACCAAGCTACTATATCAGAATTGGCAGCAAATCTGACACAGGTGCTAAGAGTTTCTGCCTCAGATGTTGATGAAGGGGTTAATGGGTTGATTCACTACTCTGTAATCAAGGGAAATGAAGAAAATCAGTTTGCAATAGATAGCAGCACAGGCCAAGTGACCTTAGTAGGCAAACTGGATCATGAGGCTACTGCATCGTATTCCCTTGTCATCCAAGCAGTAGACTCTGGAGCTGTTTCCCTGAGTTCAACTTGCATGTTGAGCATTGATGTATTGGATGAAAATGACAACAGTCCTTCCTTCCCTAAATCAACCTTGTTAGTGGATGTCTTGGAAAACATGAGGGTTGGTGAACTTGTGTCATCTGTCACTGCCACTGATTCTGATTCAGGTGACAATGCTGACCTCCACTATAGCATTACAGGGACAAACAATCATGGGACCTTTAGCATCAGCCCCAACACTGGGAGTATTTTTCTCGCCAAGAAGCTGGACTTTGAGACACAATCTCTGTATAAGTTGAACATAACAGCCAAAGACCAAGGAAGGCCCCCGCGGTCATCCACGATGTCGGTGGTCATCCATGTTAGGGATTTCAATGATAACCCTCCTCACTTTCCTCCAGGAGACATCTTCAAATCGATTGTTGAGAACGTTCCTGTGGGCAGCTCTGTCGTTTCTGTGACTGCTCACGATCCAGATGCGGATATTAATGGACAGCTAACATATGCCATCATCCAGCAGCTGCCGAGGGGGAATCACTTCCGTATAGACGAAGTGAGAGGGATGATATTTACCAATGCTGAAATTGATCGGGAGTTTGCCAATCTCTTTGAGTTGACGGTCAAAGCCACGGACCAGGCCGTTCCCGTGGAGTCCAGGCGGTTTGCTCTGAAGAACGTGACCATCCTGGTGACGGATCAAAACGACAATGTCCCCGTGTTTGTGTCGCAGAACGCCCTGGCCGCCGACCCCTCGGTGGTCATTGGTTCGATCCTCACCACGATTGTTGCCGCTGACCCTGACGAGGGTGCCAACGGAGAGGTGGAATACGAAATAGTCAATGGAGATACCGAGACCTTCATTGTGGATCGCTACAGCGGGGATTTAAGAGTAGCCTCAGCTCTGGTGCCTTCTCAGCTCATCTACAATCTCATAGTCTCTGCCACTGACCTGGGCCCCGAGAGGAGAAAATCCACCACTGAGATGACTGTAATTCTGCAGGGAGCTGACGGGCCTGTTTTCACTCAGCCCAAATACATCACCATCCTGAAGGAGGGTGAGCCCATCGGGACGAACGTGATCTCCCTGGAGGCGGCGAGCCCGCGGGGCTCGGCGGCGCAGGTGGAATATTACATCGTGTCTGTGCGCTGCGATGACAGGAGCCTGGGCCGCCTCTTCACCATCGGGCGCCACAGCGGGGTCATCCAGACCGCTGCCATCCTGGACAGGGAGCAGGGAGCACGCCTCTACCTGGTGGATGTTTATGCCATTGAAAAGTCGTCTGTTCTGCCCCGCACACAGCGAGCAGAGGTAAAGGTTTATTCACTAATTGTTTCCCTGTCTTGCTATGCCTGTCTTACCCCAGGATTATGGTTGGTCTTTCACTGCAGTCATTGTGTCAGTGTGGGACACGAGAGCTGGCTCTGAACAGCTCATCTAGTCACTCCAGTCATGGATGTTCTTCCCATCCCTGCCTGGCTAAGTCCCTGGGATGATGGGTCTCCTCACACCTCCAATTTAGGTTGCTCTTTTACCTAACTCACTGATGAGTACGAAAATGATCTTGTTTCTGTGCTTGGATGTGACAGGTGCTAAAAGGGTAACATTTTAGTTGGAAAGTTTCTTTATCGCAAAGCCATTTGCCTTGATTGAAGGGTCTTTAAACATTGTCTGCCTGACTGGCTTAACAAGGGTGGAAAAGAGGTTTGAAACATCACCTGTGAAGTACAAATGTTTTATTTGCTCTGTCTTGTAGTTGAGCCATAGAGCTGATCATTCACACCTTTATTGAGAAGCCTGGTGTGAGAAGGAGTCTTGTGTTTGTCTTGTGTTTGCTGTTAAGGCAGCCTGTGGAGCTGCTTCTGCACTTCACCCTAAGCCATTGGACTTGCCATTCCTGGGAGTTTGGGGCTGGCACTGCTGAGTGGGTCAGCCAGCAGAGGATGCTGGTAGAGTGTAGTGGTTCAACCATTTCCCTCTCCAGCTGAATATACTCCCTCAATACTGCACAGCCCTACAGAACCCAGGCATTACCCCCAGCTATATTTCCTCCTGGGAATTATCTCTTAGTTTTAGCAAAAGTGGTATTTCCAATTCTTACTTGGCAGCTGTAGAGTTTTCTCTTCATAGCTGCTTTTTTGTTGTTTCTACTGCAGGTTAAGTATGATCTGTGTTGGTGTGTAACCTTGCTCTCCTATCCTGGTAGTGACAGATGCTCTCCAAAATAATTGTCAGGGAGTTGGAGCACTGTTCAAGCTCAAAGATTTCTGCATGTGTGAGCTCATCGCAGTGTGTGTGCAATGTGCTGCTGATTGTCATGTTTTGATGAACAGTTGTGTGTTGGAAAGTGACCTGTTTCAGTAGTGCTGCTGGTTTAAGTAATTCATGCTATTTTTATGAGAATACTCTTGTTCTGCTGGTCTGTGTACCCCTGCTAGCAATTTGTAAAGGATAGACCTTTATAAATTTTTTCTTATTTTTATGTCACATTCTGTCTTGACAGACAGTTGTTTTGAGGGTCAGGCCTTTGTCATTGGCTATTCGGATTATACCCCTTCAGCTCTGAGTCTCAGCAAAGAGTTTCTTGACAGGGAAGGACTCCTAGGAGACCCAACCCTATGGCTGTGATATTCCTACATGTTGTAAAAGCATTTAATATGAGTATTTGCTGAGCAGGGAAGAGAGCAACCATTGAAACTTCAAACAAATTGTACATTGTTGAATACAAACCACTTCTGAAATTACAAGCAAATGTTTTATTCTGTAAAGAACTTTGAGAGCCATAATTGGGAGCTAGGATTTCCTATTACTGGTTATATCTTTGTAGCCTCTCAACTGTGCCTTCTCCCAAATGTAATTAGCTTACTGTGCTTCTTTAGAAATGTATAATAAATTATAATCAGCTTTCAACTTTGAAAAACATAACCATATGCAGTCTTTCTCTTAACTGATTGGATTTCTCTGGAAGGCTTTTGCTGTCCAACAGAAGAACTACTGCAGTGACATTCTTTGTGCAAGCTGACTGTCAGTGGATGCTGGATAAGCCTTTTTTCCACATTTCTTTTGGATGGCAACATTTTTAGGGTTTGTTCTGATATAGGTGTTGCACACGTTTTGGACTTAGAGCTTGCTGTAAATCTTATTTCATAAAATATTAGCCAGTGCCCAAGTGCATGAACAACCCACCTTAAAGCACACTTGTGCTCTGTGTCATCTGTGCATCGAATGTGTAATCCAAAAGGTTTTGTGTTTTATCCCATTCCTGGGTTTTAAGGTGATGGTTTGACTGGTGATATAACTGGAGCACTGATGAGAGACAAAAAACGGTGTGGAAACCTTTGGAAGGTTTATAGCCAGAAAACTGAAGTGTTGTTTTTTCCACAATGTCTGCAACTTCTTTATAGTATATACATGGTAAGATGAAGACTGGCTGACTTTAGGCTCCCCCAAGAAAAGTAAGTTTTAAAGCAGCAATGCAGGTGTGCAGACAAAGCCTGATAGGTCTGGTGCCACTATACCTTTCTGCACACAGAACCTGGATATAAGTTTTGTTTATTTTCTATTTGGTTCTGTTTGTTGGCTTTGGTTTGAATTTATTTTTTTTTAGTGGGGAAAAAGAATGGATATTTTGTGTTTCCTTTCTTCCTTCTCTTACGAAGAGTGTGTTGGGTTTTGTGTTTCAGTATGGTTAAAGAAAAGGGAAAAACAGTAATAGGATATTCTTATTCTACATGATTATTCTTCACTGCCTGCTACACTCTGTGCCTTGATGCCAGAAATCATTTTAATTGCACCATGGCATGTGAGTGAACCGCTGAGCATGGGGAGCTACCCAGTGCTAAATGTGCTGTCTGAGACTGGCAAAGGGAGCAGCGAGAGTAAGAAAGTTAATAGATCTTTTGTCTAATACAGACTTTAGCAATGAGCTTGGGTGACAGATACCTGGTGTGAAATAGATATATTTACAGTTTCAAAGCATTGACCAGGCTTTGTTTTGCCAGCAGGCAGTATAAAAGAAGAGCAGGCTTGTGTGAAACCACTTGCTCTAGAAGTGAATTAATCCTTGTCCTTGGGAGATGGTGTGGTTATTTTTCCTCTAAATTCTGTCACTAATTAATTTTACTATTTTTTTTAAATAATATCAAATATATGAAAAAGATCTACCTAGTGATCTAACTGAAGAAGACAGTATCTTTCCAGTATTTCTCATCCATCCTTGGGTTTTGTCCTATAGGATCAAAGACCCACTGATGGCATAGCTCCCAGGGCTGTATGTAAGTGCTTTTTTGAGCACAGCATCCAAGGGCAGAGCTTTGCAAGGGTAGGACTGTGGGGAATCCCTTGCTGAACCCAAAGCAGCTCACATGCCTTGAAACTGAAGGGTTCTGTTACTTTCAGTGAAGTAACAACAAAAAGTTTAGGAAACAAAGAGGTTTATTTACAATTTGTGGCTTGTTTTTTTTAGCACTAGCTTTCATCTTGTGTATGTTTCTGTGCTTGTTGTTACTATGTTGGGGGGGTGGTTGTGTGTCAGAAAAGTGAGGTAGTAGAGAGGTAAAGCTTTCTTCAAATATCAAATATTTGAGATCTATAAGGAAAACCCCAGTGCTTGTTCCAGTGTATCTTACAGCTGGATGGTGTAATTTTTGGATGGTAATTGTTGAATTTGAAAGCTTGCTTTTTAATTTTGCTTTGGACTTTTATCCTATTTATAATCTACAGTGACAAAACCAGATGATTTGACATTGTGTGAATGTGTTTTGTGATCAGTCTTAGCTTTCCCCCCCCCTTTTGTATTAATCATTAGGTGTTGCCCTGTTGATCTCCTGAATGATGCCCTTCAGTTTGCCATTCTATACTTTTTTAAGTTTTTCTGCTAGGAAAAAAAAACCCTCAGGAATTGCTTAACTCCTTTCTGTTGGCTCTCCAACATAAATTCTCTTTCAACCTTTTGTGAAGGGCTGAGGGTTTCACCATCATGATTTTATATTTAATACAGAATCACTAGTGCCTGTTGGCATCACTTGCTCACCACATGACTCCACTCCACTCAGTCCTGCCTCCCAAAACAATGATTGTATGCTGTGGGATACTTTGGGTGGTCGTGTGTTGGACCCTGTTTTGTGTCTGACAGCAGTAATAGGAACCCAGGGACAATACCTCATCTTCTGTGCTGTGTTACCAGGGATTAAGAGGAATTAGACAGGATCTGTAGTTTGCATGTTTAACCCTTCAGTGGGTGGCTTCCTTGAAAGGAGCTAGGGGTTTGGTAGAAACCAGGAGTGCCTATATATATATGCGTGTGTGTATATGTGTGTATATATATAGTGATGTATATCGTGTGCCAAATAAGAGGGTAGCACTTTGGGAGGTGAACTCCTTGTTCATTTAAACATCTTTCATATACTTTAAATAGGTTCATAGTTTCCAAGGAAGGGAGAAGAAGGGTGTAAATGAGGAAAGTGTATAAACTTCAAATGGGATATTTAGTCATGGTATTGATTTGAAAATAGAAATACTTGGAGAGGCAGATCAGTGGTCCTATCAGTGCTTTTTGCCTGTGAATGTTAGTATCCTCTAAGAGGGGGGATTGTCTTCTTTTCAGACAGGGAGAAATGAGACACTGAGTTTTCTTTTGCACTTGTACATTTGCATCTTCTGAGCACTTCCTGATTGACACTGTTGGGAACCTTGGGACTTGCAAGCTGGGGAAGTGTTTGTTCTTTATTCAGGCAAGAGATGTGGGGGTTTTAGACAATGCTTGCTGCTGGCTTAGTAAAGATCTGGAAGTTAATGAAGACAGACAGAGTGAATGGCCCTGGAAAGAAAATCACAGGACATTTTGCCTTCACTCAGTATGAACTGCAGCCATGGACATAAAAACAGGACTGCATGGTGTAACTGGCTGATGTGGAGCTTTTTGTCTCAGCCCAGGCTCTGTCCTGTGGCTGAGCTAGCTCTGTGTCACTCCTGCACCTAAGAGGGACAGGGAGGTACTCAAACCTCTCTCTTCCACTGCAGGGTTCTGCTGCTGGGCTCCAGAAGCCTGGACTAAGAAAGGGAAGATGCTGCCAAGCAGGAATGACAGAAAGCGTTGCAGGAGAGGCTGCCTGAGCTATAGAAGCACACTGCATCCCTTGAGCTGGATACCACTTCAGGGGTGTGGTGTCACTCAGCATCTGATTGAGAGAGGAAAAGGGGTGAAGTGGTGGGGCCAGACACTGAAGGTGCTTCTCTAACCAAGCTGGCTCATGGAAGGCTTGGAATTGAGTAGGGGAATTGAGTAGTGAAATTGAGTAGTGGAACCCACTTCAGAGAAGTCTTATCTGGCATGTCTTGCATTTACCAGTACAAATAAGAACAATGGGGTACTCCTGGTATTCATGCTATTTATAAATCGGTTTATTCTTTAGTGATACGTGGCACATCAATTGTTGCTTGACAAAGGAAGCTGCTTATGAAACAATGAAAATCTGCTGCCTTGTCCCAGCTCCAAAGCCACTTTTTTTGTCTTCCTAGAGCTGATATTGCTGATTCTAAGAAACGTGTCATTATTTAAGTTACTGCTGTCCTTTGCACAATCCCAAAAAAATGTCTAAGCTATCCTTGAACTAGGGAGAGAGATGAATGTGCCTTATGTGGAACACTATTCAAAACCAGTCTGTGTGTTTTGGTTCAAAGTTGGCCCTTTTTTCATCCTCTCTAATTTCTTTAATGATTCTGCCTTGTTACGTGTTCTTAATATCTAGAATTTCTCATTTCTTTGCTGTTTTAGCAGCCTTTGGGCATTTTTGCATGTGAGGTCACTTCATAATTTTTATGTTAAAAATCACTAGACTTTAAAAACAACATTCTTTATTACGGAAAATATTATTTTTCATGCGTCTCTAATGCAAACACTAGAAATAATAGCCAAAAAAACAGAGCAAAATTTTCATGTGCTTATTTTTGCTAAGTGTTAAGTTCTTCATACAAATCTCCAAATGGTTCTTGGGTTCTGTGGATGTTAATGAGCGAGTCCTTTCCCATGTAAAATGATACCCCCAGGGCTGGTGGAGTGCAGGTTTCTTTCCATGTGTTAGGTGAAGCAATCAGTGGCTGTTCCTTTGCTCCAGGAGCTGGTCACCAAAGCCTGCTCGCCCTCTTGGTGTCTCCAGTTCTCACCAGTGTCTTTGCTGGGGCAAGACTGTGTGGGTTTTGGTGTCTGGGCTCTTTGCTGTTGTCTTTTCCTGTTTCCTGTGCAGTTTCTCTGAGACTGCACCTCAGCTAAGGATGCTCGCTCCCTTTTGACTGGCAGGAGTTTGCATGTTCTGAGTCTTTTCAAAGGTGGATTTTGAATTGCCACTTCCCACCCCTCCAGTGGCAAGGTGTCCATTTAATTTATATCAAAGCAAGCCCTTAGCATGACAGAGTTCTGCTGGTGCAGTTTGTTTTAGCTGTGTCTAGGCCAGGGAGTAGCATTACTGTGAACTCAGCTTGGTTTCCTGCTCATGTCGTTGTGTCTGTGCAAGACCCGTGTGTAGACAAGCCCTAACACTCTCGTGTTCCAATTAAAAATTTGTGGTGGCTAAAAATGAAGTGAAACAAAGGCATTCCCAGAGTCTGGAAAAGCCACTCTAGATCAGAATGGTGCATCAATACCAAACAGATTTGTTTCAGTAAATTTATATCCTGAGTTGGCTTTGCCAAGAATAATACCAGATATGTTAGAGAAACTGTGTCTTTGTTTTACTGTGATGTTTCTCTCTGTTCTAATAAATCTTATTTTTAATTAGACCTTCAGTCTAGACTGTCAGGCAGGTTTGTTTTTATAGTGATCTATTTTTGTTTACTTCCTCACAGCGAAAACTTTCCAAAAGGACAGTAGAACAGATGGAAACTGATAGCCATGATCACACTGTAAAAATACTTCGAGTTGCATTAGTTAATGCAAAAGAATTCCAAAGGGCCTGTTATGAAGTGGTAATTTATGTGCCAACAGCTATGCAAAAAGTAATGAAAACAAGCGTTTGCCTTAGCACTTCTTGTCCTACAGCCATCACACTTAGGCTGCTGCATGTACTGACACAGTGATCTTAAATAGGTGCCTAAGGAGTCTACTTAATGAAGCCATCCAGACCTACAGACAGAAAGGCATTCAGCAGCTCTGAGGCTCAGACAGGTGGAAGGAGCTTTGGGGGCTCCTTTTGGAAAAGAGCATCTTCTTGCAGTGCACCACCTTCCCTCCTTCTGCTCTCTGGCCTAGAGGTGGCATCATCCCGTGGCTAAGTTTGGGTTCCCTGCAGTGGCCAGGTGAGGGAAGGTAACTCCTAAGAGCCCTGTGAAGTTGATTTGGATTCTCTCATAGAACTGAAACATGAAGACAGGGCTTTTCTCACAGATCTCTAAGTGAAAGGAATGGGAATAGATTTGCGATGTGCCATATGGCCAGTATGGGAAATACCACCAGGAAATTGTAGCTCTTGATCTCATATATGAGCATTTTCCAGCCTCCTGCCTAGCTCTGCTCTTCTAAATATGCATGTACGTGCTCATGTAAAAATAATTCTCTCTCCAGACACTCAGTTGTGCTTGGAAAGCGACAGAACTGGGTCAAGCAATGTTGTGGTTTCCTCTGTAGGATCTGCCTGTACCATTTCTGGTTCTCATCAGGTACCTATATGGAATGTTCCCAAGCAGGAGCCCCAATTTGCCATTACAAGCAGAGAAGTGTGTAAGAGGGGAGGGAAGTGTGGCAGTGTGACTTTGTGTTAGTTTTTGGGAGATTTGGAAGGGAACTAAGAAGAACCCAGTTGTAGGTACATGTGATGCCACATTGGTGCTGGAGGGTCCTGTCACTCCATGACTTTAGCCCCCTCAGGCACGGGAATGTGCTCTAAGGTCTCCCTGGACCATGCTCTTCTCCAGGCTGAACAGCCCCAAGTCTCTGAGCCTGTCTTTATAGCAGAGGTGCTCCAGCCCTCGTGGCATCTACTTCTTAGTTAATTCTGTATGATCGACACTGATAAAAACTGACGAGCTGGAGACTTCATGTTTTACAAGTTGCTTTTGACTCATTTCCAGGCCCTTCGTTGGATCTGTCTTTTATGGGGCATCTTAATAGTACCAAGCATGACTGTCTGTCTCTGATGGGAACAAAGAGGGGATTTATGAGCTGTGTTATGAGAGCAGCTGCTTTTGGAGGTCTCCATCGTAGCTCCACAACTCGTTCCTGTGCTCTCTCCTGGAGAGCAGAGCTGGACCAGCAGCACCCATGTGCATGTCCTGCCTTGGGGATCGGGGTCTGCAATCCTGCCAGGAGTCACATGTGGAGCTGGTTCATAACTCTGCTCTGATACTGCTGCTGCTGCCAGTTTATCATCTACTATTGAAACAAAAAATAACAAAAGACAACTTTCTACCCAACGAATTATGCTAATGAGTGTTAGTTTTCGTTATAAAATAATTTGAATTTTTTCCTTGAGGATTTCTTTGGAGAGATATTACTTGAATTTTAATGCTTCTAAAGACTTTTCAAGATTTTTTTTTTGTCTAAAATACAAATAAGTAGAACATTAACTTGAGATTTTAAGCAAGTGCTTCACATCTAGTCCTCTTTGAGTTTTAAGGCAAACTTTTTATTTTTGGTAGCTGCAATATCTCTTGAAATATGATCCAGGAGAAGACCATTAGTTCTAAGAACGTGTATATGATGTTTCACCTACCCAAATGTGTAGTCCTCTTTTTAAGCTACTGACAAAATTTATATCCTGCTTGTACCAAATTAATTTAAACAGCATCCAACACTAGATAGCGCTGAATTACACAGAGCCATGGTAATTGGCTGTCAAAACAAGAATTTGATGTGTGGCATCCTGAAGCAGCTGGGGAGAGGAAAAACCAAGTTCACATCACAGGGCATATATGTATATTAAGACAGAAAAAACACAACTTTAAGACGTAGGGGTGTGTTTGCCATAGGCACTGTGCATGGGGAAATACATGGTTCTATTTCCCTGGCAGTGTGCTAGGAGATAAATTGTTCCTTGGAGAGCTGGAGAGAGAACTGAGTTGAGTGCTTTTCATGTCAGCTCCTTTTTAGATCATTTTTGATGAATTAAGATAATTCTCCTGAAATAGTTCAGAGGAATAAATAAGATGCCAGAGCTATGTTGCACCATCTGTGGTGTATATGTGTTTAAATCTTGAATTTTCCGTAGGGGTTTTCTTCTATAACATTACACTTCAGGTGTCCTGGTGTTTTCCCTATTTTTATTTTTTATTCTTTTCAATACAACATATCTTTTTAATCTATCAAAATGTCATGCTTCCTGAAATATTGAAATATTGTTGCAATTACAAGGCTGTTTAGAAATGCTTGTAGTATCTGTTTAGAAACTCAGTAGTTTATTGTACTGTTATTCTTTTGAGACCTGCATTTCTGTGTGTATTTAAAGGACTTTTTTTCCTAAACATGATTCTATTCCCTTTGAAAGTTGCCTTATAAAGTTTTTATGCCTGTCTGCTTTGAGAAAAGCATTTGAACCTTTATGATTGCAGTGAATAAATTAGTGAAAACCCAGATTTTTAACTCCAGTAGGGTCATGTCAGATTGTCTGGAAACTAATTTATGGTGGTGGTGGTTTTCTTACCACAGTTTTCTTTCTCTAATAGTGCCCTTAACTCTTGCACTTCAAACTTTTGAGGAATTAGCCTATTTTGTTTTATTTTTACCTATAAATTTCTAAACTCCAAATAATTCCTATGGTCAGCACTGGAAGTTGTGTGGGTTTTTGACATCTGTTTTTTGGACCAAGTTACCAAGTGGGATTGCAGTTACTCAGGATAAGGTGAAGTGAGTGTGTTTAGGTTATAATTAATTAAACATATGCACCATTACCTTATTATTTCAAGTCTTGCAATCAACAGGCTCAGAGTGCTGCCTGACCCACGCCAGCAGAGAGGGGAGGAAGAGGGAGGGGACTTCTTCTTGCAGGGCAGGATGATATGGGGTAGGAGCAAGCTGTACACATGCCTGCCAAAATGCTTGGATCAGACTAAAGGAACACAGATGGCTGAGGCTGATAAAGGTGTCTCTTATTGTGTTGGGTTTTTTTCTTTTCTCTTCAGTACTGTTTTGAGTTCGTGTGTGAGAGACGGGTAAGAGGGGAGGAAGACAAGTACATTGTATAATATGTTTATTTTGATACATTTTACAGCGTAGGAAAGGAGTTGTGTAAATTCAGTCTCGGTAGGACGCCAAAGGCTGGATGGAGCTAAGCCCTCCTTTTAGGTTTCTGTAACAAATGAACAATAATGGATCTTCAGGGATTTATGTCATGCTGTCCAACCTTCAGTTCTTATCTGCTGATAGAAAAATCCCCATCCACTGCTGGAAGCAGCTCCTAAAAATTGGACTGAGAAGCCTTAGAAGCACGTGGTTGCCTCTGCTCAAGGGCAGCTTTCCTCTTCCATGGCCCCTTCGTGTCTCCTGGATCCCCAGGTCATTTATTAGCATGGTTATTTGTTTATTGCCATGTTTTGATGTGTGTGTATAAACGTCAGGTACATATGTGCATACACAAAGGACATACATGGACAAATAATGTCCTGTCCTCCAAGGAGATGGTGCCCAAGTCTTTCTCCAGTTTGCTTGGAGGAGGAAGCCAAGCCACAGCAGGACAGGAATGTGTTAAGGAAGAGCAAGTCCCACAGACTCTCAATTTGAGCAAAGCCCAGTTCTTCTTAGCATTGGTTATTTATTGTTCTAGAAGTTAACTGGCCACTGCTATCTGGAAATGGTATGTCTGAACTTTAAAGCTGCTTGCAGAAATAAATCACTGCCACCAGACACTGTGGCTGCTCCAAGTCTGTCAGATCTGTTCCACCCATGAGCAGCACCATCCATCAGGGCAAGGCTGGGGAGAAGGGAGGAGAAGCAAGACCTTTTTTCCCCTCCATCTATTTAAAGCTAAGTCTTAAAGAGGCAATTTCATTAGAGGGTCTTAAGATTCTTGTCTTGTAAATGATGGCAGTAATGTTCTCCTGCTTGTGACAGCTGGAAATCTGCAGGATGTTCTTGCTGGTAAGCATGGAAGAAAAATGGCATGTGAGACTTCACTCTAGGGCAAACAAAAGTCATTTTGAATATCTTTTTCAATATGCAGTCAATAAGCTGAAATATTGCAGTTGTTTTTCATAGAAACCAAGATGTTAAAAATCTAATTGCAAAGCCATACTCCTAATGGTGTAACTAAGCTTCATCCAAATCAGGTCTAGTTTGGTATGTTGTCTTCTAGATATTCTTTTTGTCCTTCCTTGATCATCCCACATGTATATATTTCTAAAAGAGACATGAAAATACATTTATCTTTTTGTATGTGTGCAGTAAAGCTGCCCAAAACTGATGGAGGCAATATTTCATTCTGAGATTTAGTACCATAAAAATGGATGTGCTTTTCTGATGCTGTGAGGTCTCACATGTGCAAACAGTCTCTTCTAAAAATACACCATAATATTATGATTATTAATTGTGGCTACCACTATACAAATAGAAAAATATATGCAGCCCAGTTACATTGCCTTAAAAAAAAAAGCCCTTTGTGTGAGTAGGAAAATGCTACTTTTTTTTCTGTGAAAATATAACATTGTTATTACAGCTTTGTCTCTATAAAGGGTGTATGAGCATGAGAATCTGGAGTATATGAAAGAAATTATTACTAAACAGTGGACTGCCTTTTCTGTGAGTTATGCTAATTTTCCTTCACTGTAACTATATTTTGTTTAGTTAAATTACTCTTAATTTACATTGGTATAACCAAGCAGAAAATAAGGCCCCAAGTACATAAGAAGGACCTTCTATTTGTATAAATTAAAATCTATATTGAAAGTGACACGGAGTAAACACTAAACATCTAACAAAAAGCTTGCCCTTTGCCAAGGAAATAAGGAAATCAAGACGTTCTGGAGTCTATAATTAGGCACTTCACATGACTGCAGCTCTGTAAAAAGGGGATGGAAGACAATGGTATTAGCACAATACTCCAAGGAAAAGAACTAGGGATAAGTTTGACTGTGAAGTGGGCTACAGGGCAGCTTAGTGGGGAACAGTTTTGTGGGAGCCTTGGTTGAAAAGTCACACTCTGAAAATTAATTTGTAAACATACACACTGCTCCCTGCTCATGTAGTTAAAAATAATCTAGTATTAATTTAGAGTGCTTTCTGTTGTGGCATAGTTGTAAAAAGCCACAAATTAGCTGTTTTATTTGTCTTATATCAGGGGTAGGTACTTGATATCCAAAACTGGGACCTGTGTGACTTGCTTGAAGTAAGCCACTGTATTTGGGATTTGGCTAAATTTTGGTAGTGAATCCCACAGTAGATTACAGGCTTCTGTTTATACTGGGAATAGCAACCAGCAAATCCTTCTGGAATGCTTGAAAGCTGGTTGTTGGTAACAGGTCCACCTTCCTGTGGACCACCTTCCAACTTCACCTGCAGAGGGAAGGATATGAAATACTGTGTGAGATTCAGTGGTTCATAAATGCTTAATGACATTTTTGTGGCAATCTCCTCCTTGTAAGAAATTCAGTTTATTCATAGCTTCTTCATTTTCATTTGAGGAAGTTGTGTTGGAAAGAAGTTGCTTTTAGTAGGCTGAAAGAGAACTTTCACCACCATTCCACACTCAATTTTAATATGATCATAGCAAATACCTGGCTGTCTGTGTGTTTCTTCATTTAAAAACCAGAAGTCTGGTGTTTAAAATAAAGGGTTCTGAAACAGAAAACAGTGCATTAGATTTCCTCTGCAGCTTCCACAGACATTGATTAATTGGGACAGTCAGCATGGCTTGCTTTTAGAAAGAAAAAGCTTAATGATTAACTAAATTCTTTTTCTGTCCCCCCTACTGAGCATATAAAATGGTTATAAAAGAATGTAGAAGAGACACAGTTGGAGTTGTTGTTATTGTGCACAATAAAAACACAGGCAAATATTTCACAATGTGCTAAATGTGGCTAGAAACATTAATTTCCATGTGATAGCTGTCAGGATCCTAATATAATCGTGTGTGCTCCAGGTCTTTTGGTGGTTTTGGGAGAGAAAAGATGTCCCTATCCCTGGATTTTAGATGAAATAATACCTATATTGAACCATTTACCAACACTTCTTTTTGTGTTTTGCATGACTGCAATTGCAAACCAGGAGTGTGATAAGTTTTTACCAATTCTAAGCCAAATGAGGTTGCTCTGGCTTGACATTTCTAAGTGCTTAGTGAAAAGCAATGAGGCTCGAGATGTGCCCTCTCTTAATGTGTGATTTTTTTGTCACCTGGGGAGATGAGAACTTTGTTGTGTAAGTAAGGGGATGGTGAGGTGCCCTGTCCAATGACGATGTCTGTCATATTCCACTTGTAATTCCATGTTTTTGGATACCACCAGCAATTATTGCAGCATGCTGAAAGGATTTTTTTATTTCTTTCTCCCCAGTCACGTGAAGAATAGTAGGATATAACT
This sequence comes from Climacteris rufus, assembly GCA_013398175.1. Classification (NCBI taxonomy): domain Eukaryota; kingdom Metazoa; phylum Chordata; class Aves; order Passeriformes; family Climacteridae; genus Climacteris; species Climacteris rufus. Next base: position 107,884 of record VZRZ01004364.1, on the reverse strand, counting down.
GTGTGATTCCCCGCAGCTTTACAAGTACAAAAGTTTATGTAATGTAGTGGCAGTCTTGAATCCATTTAACAGATGTTGTGTATAGACTTATGTGAAAGTTACACCAGGGTAGCTTCAGTGTGATGACTTTAATTTATATGTTTTGAAAGATATATCCTATGTTGAACTACTTTATAAATATGTCATCATGGGTTTACACAGTCAATGCCTGTCAGTAGTTTCCAGCTCAATGTTCTCATCTTATGAGTCCCCTAAAAGTAATTTTCCCTCTAAGTTATTAAACTCAACCAGAGACAGTTTCCTGAGTGCCATCTCGTGCACACCTAAACAATCAAAATTCAGTTTTGTCTTGGCAGATGATGGAATTAGGTCTCTTGCAGCATGTGACTATCTTGTCAGAAAAATTTATGACTTCAAGTCTGAGCCTAACATACACTTCTGAGGGATTGTTTGTGTTACAGGCTGATAGGTTTGGTCTGGCTCCCCTGGATTTTGAAAACACTGGTGGGATGATGACACCCTGATGGGATGGTCTGGTGGTCTCTCATCTTGAGGATTTACTGCCTTTTGAGAATTGTAAATTCTGCTCCAGGCTGGTTTGCATTAATTTTTATGGTGACAGTGGCTTTATTTTCTGAAAGTGGCCTGCACTGGACATTAGTGTAAAAGCATTCAACAGGTTTGGAGCATCTGGACAATCTCCTAGGACTTGGATCCTTTCTTATATGCCTGTTTTGGGGTGGAAAGGGATACCTCTGTAAGGCTGGACCTTGCCCTCAATGGGAAGGGCCACTGTCCTGTATCCTTGACATAACTCAAGCCACAGAAGAACCCCATTTTCTTTATAATTTCCTTTACACTGAGCCTTCATCTATTCTTTTTTTTTAGTTTCCTATAAATTCTATTATCTGTATTTATATCTTTTTTTCATAGACACTTAACATTTTTCTTTAATCAAACAGAAACTCATGTTCTTAATTTTTAACAACATAACTTTTCTGGTTAATAGCTATTATTTTGAAGAAATGTTGTAGGAGTTGGGTTTTAACTGTCTTGCAACAAATCTGCCAAAAAAAATAAGAAAGTTACCTGAGAATTTAGGTTAGTGATGCAACCACTCCCTCATTACAGACCTGCCTGGATGGATAATGGGGTCCAGGAATGAGTGGAGTGAAGGAATGTAGCTGGATCCCAGGGCTCCAGGAGAAGTCAGGGTTGTCCACAGCCTCAGTGGCCACTGAGGATGAGCACTTGGCTGATTCCAAAGTGATTTTCCCTAGGCATGGAGGGCTCCTGGTTGAGAGCTCTGGCAGCAGAGCAGATAAACACCCATGTCCTCTTGCAGAGTGTAGAGACCCTCACATAGGAGAGCTGGAGGGACATGGTCAGGGCAAGGAAATGGGATGTGTTACCCTCCCCGAGGAAGGAGGTGAAGCCTCTGATCCATTTAAACACCTTTACTTTAGAAGACAGGTACTATTTTTTTCTTGATATTGTACTCTAGTTTTCTCTGTCACTGGGGGCACCCATGGGACTTACACGGCTCTCTTAATTTCCACATTAATTATCTATGTGTGTGTTTATATGAGTGAGTAATCATTTGTATTTATTGTTTTTGTCTAACACTTCTTCCTGCTCTGTTACTGGCAGCATTATTTGATTTATTTCTGTGATTAATTCTTACCCCTTTGAAATCCATGGAGCCTTTAAAAAAAGGAGAAAGAAATCCAAACAATAATAGTAGCATTCAGGCTCCTTTATCTTCATTTTGTTCCAGTGCAGTGGTGGATATTCCAAATTCTCCATGGTAATAGAGAAGTATTTCAGAAGCAAATACCTTGCCAGATCTTTGCATTTTCAGTACAATTATTGCTAAGGAGAAAGAGTACTTTATCAGCCATAGGCTTTGTAGCACTAGAACATGGATGTTTGAAGCTGATGCAAATGAGAATTCTCTTTTCATTGTGAGTTTACTGCTGAAGCAGTGCAATTTTTTAAGAACCAGACTTCTTTTCTTAGAAAAACTTGCCTGGCATCTCTTTGGTAAGCAAGGGGCGCAGGGCATCCCTGGGGTTTCTTACAGGCAGAGCAGAAAGGTCTCCTTTACTGGGCCTATTTTGTTCCTCAGGGATTATGTGCATTAGCTGTTATCCCTTTATATGGTACATTCATCACTGCTCTGCCCGGGGCCTGCAGTGACCAGGTTGGGGCTGTGCACAGCCCCGCTGACATGGAAAGAGCACGGGCAAAAACAGACCTGAGTGTTTGCCTACTGCAAGGACAGCCAAAGATTTTTGTGGATTTGAACCATAGGATGGTTTGTGTTAGAAGGGACCTTGAAGACCATCTTGTTCCAACTCTCCCATCATGGACAAGGACACCTTCCACTAGATCAGGTTTCTCCAAATCAGTTCAACATCTCTTTTTTCTTGCATGGTTGCTGGTGTCAGGCAGACGTCTCCCACCTTTGGTGTCATGTATCACATCTGGCCTCCACTGCAAGCAGGGAAATAATTTGTTGCTCCTGAAAGTTCTGCCTGAAGCTGCAGAGCTTCTCTACATTAATCAAAGACACAGTGGAGTTGCAATAACAAGTACGTTGTTTTTCCTGTGATAACGTTGTATTTTTATTGTTTCATTCCTGTAATCTAATCCCATAATTGACATCCTACTTTGGTCTGAGTTTAGAATTAGCACTTGTAGCATAAAACTGTTTTAGTATCTATTTATTCTGCTTTGAAACTTTATGGGATAAACACTACCCTGTCAGAGGAAATATTTATTAATTTATTTATTTAATCTAAGCTTTTTTAGACTAAAAATAGTTCTTGTTGAGTGAGGGGTAGTAATGAATGCAGCACTGTCCTTGACCGGGCTAGTTATCAAATACTTCAAATTAAGGATATTCATCAAGTAAACCCATGAAAGAAGTGATCTAATAAAAAAATAATGTTTAAAGAGCTTTCATCTCCAGTGAGATTTCTTCCATGAGTCAGTTGAAAAGCATTCACCTTTGTTCACTGACATTTAAGAAATAAGTAGCTTGGAGCTACTCGTTATGTTGTAGTTATTTAAGATTTGTTTAACTACCAATTGTTTTGTCTATAATACAGAGGATTAATTCTGGAGAAATTATGTATGATTGCTAATTTAATATTTAAGACTTCCATAATGGCTAGGCTAAGGGATTACTAACAATGAAACTTAAAAAAAATACCGTGCTAATTATTATTAATAAAAACCCGATATCAATTCCCTTTGTTAATATGGTATAATATCTTATTAAAAGTTTGTGCACCTACCAAGTTTTGCCTGCAAGACAGTGGAGCTTTGTGAGACCTGGGCAGACACGCAAGTATAATGCAAGACAGAGTGCATGGAATTGTCTACATTTGGATTAATGTATTAAGAACCATATTTTTTTTTTTCTTTTTAATTAAACTGCTCCCTTCACCAGGGTTTGATGTGCATTCCTGCCAGGATAAGAATACACGTGTTGGTGGGAAGAAGAAGCTGGTAAACTGTTTCATGCATTTGAGAGCTGAACCTAGATGAGAGTCTTGCAGTTGGGTCTGTCATGTATGTGTGCCCCTGTATCAGCTAAAAAAATACTGGTAAAGGAGAAGGAATTTTACCTCTCCTTACAGGCTTCAACAACATACTCATGTTGACAGATTATTTTTTGAGACATCATTTTTATGTAGATAAACGTGGCAATCCAAATGGTGGTTTCAAGTGTGGAAGATCTTAGACACAGCAATGTATTATGTAGAGGAAATAAACGGGTACAATCATTGTATCATCATCTTTGCAATATTTATCTGACTGCCACCGGCGTTTGTGTTGCTACTGTGCCCCTGAAAACCATCTTCTTAAGGATAATGTTCAGGTAACTCTTGAAGGTACTCTTGCCTATTCCTTGTGATGTTATCCGGGTAGCTTTGTATCCTAGCCCAGGAAAATCAACAAAGAAGCAGAAAAAGGCCACTGTAGAGAAGGATAAACTTCTGGTCCAGGTCCACAATGCTGGGCATGAGTCCCAGCCCGGAGTCTGTCACGCTAAGGGGATTATTCCGTCTGTGCCGTGACAGCTCACCCAAAATGTGTCGGAAGTGTTAGTCACCTGTTCCTTCAGATTAATGAGCTTTACACATTGGTGTTTGGCAGGTGTGGATAGATGCTGCCAGGTTTTTTGGCCTGTATTTTGAGATGTAAGTCACCTAGAAGCACATGCTGTGGGGAGGTTCTCCATACCAGTATTTGAAGCCCCTGCATGTGCCCTATTTCCTGGGACCTGGTCACTAAAGGTCAGAGAGCCCCAGAGTTGCCCCTGGTCATGTCTAAAGGGAGTTTTCTATCCCTCTGCCTTCGAAATTGCTTGAGCACACTCTTCAATTTCCACAAATCCTTACAAGTTCTCCACTTCTCTTTATTCACACACTCTTTTGGCAGTGGGAAAGCTAACAGCTCTTATTAATTTTAATTCTGAATTTTGATTGAATCCAAGTTTTACTGCTTTTAACTAGAGGATCCCTAAAGATTGGAACTCTGTCAGATATTGTGCTGCTTTGCTCCTTGGTGTAGTTAAAGAGCCCACATTACTAGACTATAACCTCACTACTGAAAAAGAATAATCTCTGTGGGTAATGTTTGTACTGCACTATTTTGAAATATAATGAAGACATTTAAATAAGCAAACTAAATTTTTGCTATGTTTCAGATGTCCTTATTCAGTTCTGAAAGCTACCTATTTGGCACTGATGCATAATGTTGACTTCTAGAACTGTTTAATCCATATTACAGGATATTTTCCTATTACTAGTGATGGTTTCTAGCAGGTAGTTCCTACATCCAAATGGTTTTAGATTGGTATAAAAGACACAGCAAAGACTTAAATAAGCAAAAAGGAATAAAGATGCAGGAGTTAAGATTGAAAAGGGTGACGGCTATGGCAGGAATCCTTACTGTGTGAACCAAGAGAGTTGCCCAGAGCTACACGGTGTTGTACTGGGAGGAACAGCAAGTTTTAGGCACAGAACATCTGGTGTAACTCTGGAGACAGAACCAAATTGGAGATGATGCCTCAGGTAATAAATATATTAATTGAGCTGTGATTCAGATAGCCTTCTGATTAATGACAAAATATGTAATGTGGATGTATATTTTTTCAGTGTTTTTTCAGTGTCTGCCTCTATTTTGACACTGCTGGTATGGATAAACACCATTTCCTAATGAAACTTGTTAAATATCTGCCCTCATCCCTGTTTCATTGCATGTGGGTGTTGGCTTCAAATTAATATTTCATCTATTTAATGTAAAGTTTGTCTTAAACTGTCCCAAATGAAAGCAAGTGCTTGATTGTCCACATAGTATAATTTTTTTAAAGCTTTGGAGATTTTTGTCTTGTATGAGCCATATCTCTCTGGTTTCACACACATAGTTCAGTTGTGTTCTTGTGAGCTGCATGGGATTACTCATTTCTTACAGGCAATCAAGTTTTTCTTATTTAACTTGCTGTTGACAAGTTGCTTTTTTAAAAATAATGCTCTTAGGAGGTCATTTGACTTTTGAGGGTTATTCACTTTGTTAGCCCAAACACTAAAACCTTGTGTCCTTGGCTTCTGATTAGTGACACTTTAATAAAGTCATTTGAAGTTCAGTAGACTGAATTTTCCACCTTTTCTAATGTTTCTATGGTCACAGGGAAGCGACCTGTATTCAATCTTTTAAATGCAAATCTTTTAAAAGTTACTGTGCAATTTTGTGTACCAGACTTCTTCATGGGTTACAGAAAGTCCCCCCTTTTTTTTTAAACAGCTACAGCACTGTCTTTTCTCTTTCTTTTCTGTTTTCCTCCTCTCTTTCTTTCTAGTGATGTGACAGCAATTGACTAAACTTGGGTCTTTTGGGATAACAAAGGATGGAGAAAAATCTTAAAGGTTTTTATTGCTTCACTTGTTTTTTTGGCAGGGCCAGGACAGACAAAGGCCTTTCCACTTGATTAGATAATAAGGCTAACGTGGTCTTTGAGTGAAAAATATCTTTGCATTCTGCTCTTCTTTTTTCACCAACCAAAAAAAAAGGGGGGGTGGCAAAAGAGAAAACTATGGCTAATCAGCAACAATTAAATCTTTCATGGTGAACTCACTTTGGAGGAATTAACGCATTTTGTATTGCCTAACAACTTGAGTGAACATTAACAACACGTGAGAACTGAGAGGAAGAAAAATTATGGCTGTCTGGTTTTTTTGGGGTTTTTTTTTTGGTTTTTAAGGAATAGGGAAGGGCAGGTCATTGACTTAATTTTCATGGGAAGATTGACTCTGGAGCACTCGCATCTCCAGGAGCAGTGTGAGGGGGTATTGACAGCTGGGGCTTGGGGAGGGGGGGGCATGGCTTGTTGGGGAAAAACAAGGGAAGATGGAAAACAAAGCCCAGAGAGGGAACAGTAGCTGCAGTGTCCCAGGGCTGAGGGGCCGCCGCTCCTTGGTGGTGGGTGTGTGTTGTGCTTGGACTCAATTCGTTGTGGTAGAATAATATCAGTGTAATGAAAGGGGCTGCCCTTAAGTGAGAAATAGCTTGCTGTAAAAGAAGCTGAAGAAGTTGTGCCATGTGCCCCAGGAATACAGTGAAAGGATGGAGAAGATGCTCAGTCAGCCCTCTCAGACCTTCTCACTGCCGAAGAACAGCTCATAAAAAAGAAATCTGGGAATCCAGGTGTGTTTTGCCAAGATTTCCTAGTAAGTTCTACAGGCTAAGGACAATAACTAAAGGTGTTTTGAATTGTTATTTTAAAGATTTATTTCTTTTGACACCTTCTTTGTTTGTACTCTGTGATTAAAAATAGTCTGGATGCTGAGGTGTGCTCACATAAATACACCAGGCCACCTGTTCCCCTTTCATGGATCCTGGATGTTGGCACAGGCATGCAGACAGCCCCTTAGGCATGCCTGAGCACCTGGATATTCATGCAGTCTTCTCACTCCCTCTCCTTTGAGGGAAAGTGCACACCCCGTGCTCTGCTCATTGTGCGACCCTCTCGCCTCGACCACCACATCCCAGACTTTTCCCTCCTCCTCCCATCACTCGTGAATGCTCATTCCCAGAACAGTCACAGCCCACAAGGCCTTGAATCATCATTTGTCTCCTTTTATCCAGTTAATCTCATGTCTTTCTCATCCCTCCCTCTACCTCTGCCAATATTTCCCACTCTCACTGGGTGCCAGCAACTCTATCCCCAGCCAAGTTTCCCTCTTGATGCAATGTTTTTTCCAGTTTTTTCCCCAGGAAGGTTTGGTCCCTTTTGAGCATCACATGCAGGATACATGATTGTTATTCAAAGTAAATATTTTTTTCCCTTGAGAAGCTCACGCACTTCAAGTGAAGGTGCAATTCATTAAAGCCTAATCTCATGAGCTATTAAAATAACTTTAATGAAAATAAAAATTGTATGTGGTTTTTCAGGTAAAGGAAACATGGAAAGAGCCAGAACAAACAAGTTTGGCCTTTAAGTGCTTCCCGAGGACTTTCTCCACTCCTTAAGGCTCTTACCTTGGTGTCCAGGCTTTATTCTGGGCTCTAAAATGTTGATGACCTTTAGAGTGAATCCCTCTCCTTGCTCAGGGTTCCATTCCTGGTTGTGTAGCCGAGTCCTGGAGGTTTCACCACTGTATACAGAAAAATCACCACCTAAAAGCTCAGAACCATTTTCTTTTTAACCACTTAACTAAGTTTTGGCAGCAAAAGCCTTGTCTGCTACATCAGGAGTTTCTTCAGTTCATTCAGAACTGGGAAACTGATTTGAAGCTGGAAAAAATTGAGAAATAATAACTTCCTTATCCAAAAATAATGAAGAAACTGTGAGGAAATGAGATCTGCTAGTTGTGTGCTCCTAGAGAGCAGGGTGACAAGAGGTGATGGCTGAGTTTTTCCTTCCAGTCTCTGAGGCCAAAGGAAAGGCAAGGAGGTAGGAGCTGTCTGCTAGAAGCTTTCGTATGACTACTAAACAAATAACTGGCTTTTTTCCCCCATTCTTCTGTACTTTTCAGAGAATTTAGTATGGTTTCAGTGACTATGACTTCGCAGATGACAATGCAGTTAAGTACATCTTCATAGTCTCATCTAACAGCCAAATTTTCATTCATTCTTTTGAGTTGCCCATAGTGGGCTTGTGAATATGTATCAAGGTATGCAAACATATGCAAGCTGTTTTATTCAGCTGTGTGCATGGTGTTCCTCTGGGATGTGCTACCTCCTTTAATAAGCCATACTTATTACTGTTTATTTTTTTACTTGTTTTGTCATGAATTGCTTAGCTGGTTTTGTGAAAGCATTCTTTAAAATTTTTGTTGTTTTAAACTCTTCCGAAGTCCATCAGCTGAATTTCCCCTTTTAGAGGGCTGGAGTTCCTATTCAAGCATGCAGCCCTTGCACAATTTACACAGTTGCTCTGAATTGGAACTGCTCTCTGCAATCCAAAGCAGAGTCCATGGTTTTTGATGCTGGCTGAAAGCAAACCGACCCACACTGCCCAGCATCCAAAAAACCCCGGGGTTAGTGCTGCACAAAGATCACTATAGGAAGTGGCTGAGTTGTTCTTTTTTCTTTTTCTAGCGCTGTCTTTTATCTGAATCCCCGCTTTGCTTGGGCTTTAGAAGTCAAATGAGCAGAAGAAATGCAGTAGATGATTGGAGATGTGTGTGGGAAGAATGGAAGCTGAAAGATTGGCTTTCTGAAGGCTTCGCTCAGTTCCTGCCTTCCCAAAGAGACCACGGGGAGGTTATTCTTCCTGACTGCATCTCTGCAGCAAAAGAATTGCTTTGAGGATGGTGCTGTGGAAAAACACTTAGTTCAGTTTATCTTTGTTTTAATGGAGGTAAAAAAAAAAAAGAAATTCAAAAAGCAAGCAGCAGAGGTAGGGAATTGGTTTGGCTAAATTAAAGATGGATAATTGAATAGTTATAAATGGCACCATTAAATTCAAACAGAAGTGTGGGTTCCTGTGATGGCTTTAATGAATGTGCTGTGTTTCACAGGGTGGGACTTGTGGATGCTGGAACATCACTGTGCCTTGTGAGCTCCTCAGTCCACATGGCAGTGGGGGTCTCTCTGTGCTTGTACTGTGCTGGGAGTGAAAGGATGCAAAGGAAGGAGAAGGATCAGGTATCAGGAGGCCCTGGTGCACTGGGAGCTCCAGTCAGCCGTGTGGGCACCACAGGCTCTGACAGCAAGTGCCTTCTGCCTGGTGGAGGTACCTCTTACTGGCAGTCTTCCAGCTTGAAGATCCAGGAGCAAGCCTGGATCCCATGTGAAAAGCTGTATGGATCCCAGGTGCTCTCCATAGCACCCAGCAGATCAAATGCTGTCCTCAGCTTACACCTATGGTGACTTAACTAATTAGTCCTGGGAAGCAGCTTCCAGCTGTAATTGGACTGATCTGTAATCTTATCACCTCGTCCAGCAGATTATCCATTTTTAGCTGATTTGTGGGCCAGCAAGCTGCATGTCCTGGCAAACTGTTGCTCTCAGGTCACTCCCTCTGCTTGCAGCGTTTCTATAGCTGCCTCCTTCCTTTATGGCAGTTCAGTGCCTCTCTAAGCCCAGGAACACAATTGACTGAAAAAGGAACATCAGGTCAGGAGAAGATGATGTTTGAGTGTTCAGAGAAAGCTGAAATTGTATTATTGCTACTCATTCAAGCAAAAAAAAAGACAAAAATCTGCTTTTGTTGAATTCAGAGCTAATGTATTGAGATGACAAATTGTGGTGCTCTATGCTGCAGATAGACAAATGTAATGCAGTGATGCTGCATGAAATACAATAATAGCTGAAAACTGAAGGCACAGAAAATCAAATTAATTCTTGCTAATTTGTATTTCTGCAGGCAACTGCCATTTTCATAACAAGCTATTTCATAACATTATGGCTGTTACCCAAAGTATTTCTGAAGTTGTAGCCCTTTTGTCTGAAATGAAATTAAAAATTTCAGATCCAACTCATTGTGTATATTTAGTGAAATTATTCTAACAGGACAGTTAGGGTGAAAAGTAATTCCTAGACATTCCTAGTTAACATGACTTCCAATTATTTGTCACACCTTTGTTTCTGTCCCACTACAAAAAGCAAGAGCGTTTTCATTGCCAGTGCCCAGACTCTAGATCTCACTGTTGGCCTTTCTGCATTCCACACTTCTTGACTTTTTGGAAATCCTGGGGTTTTTGTATTTCTACCCTTTTCTAACCTCTTGCACACTGAAAGGGTGGAATCTCTGATTTATCACTGCCATTGTTTGTATTATGCTAGGCCTCAAGTAGATCTATTCTCTATCTTCAGCTTTTATTACTGATAGTTTTCCCAAGTTGCTTGGCACTTGTTTTTTAGTGGTTGTGTGGTTGGATATTGCAGAAATGTAATTTTTCTGAAGTTAGTAAAAATCCCATTGCTGTTGGCTGCATTAGAATTTCATGATCGTGATGAACAAGCTGATTCTCTCTGTAGTTTCTCAACTTTTTCCTCTGTGCAGTATTAGAATAAAAGCACACATTTCTCTTTTGTGAGAATCTGGGATAGACAACTGAGCTGATGTAGTTCTTGTAAGTTAGACAGCTTTTATTTCGAGTGCATGTAACTGATTAAGTGGCTTGGCAGCTGGTCAGAATGATTGCTTAAGGACTGCAGCTTCACAGTGTCTTTCAAAAGGAAGACAAGCTAGTAATTTAGTGATATCATTGAGAAACATAACATTCTTTCAAAGCAGGCAAAGATGTTATGCACTAGGGATAGACATCATCCCTGCTTTTGGCCTCTGCTGGCTCATACATTCCTATGTGCTGCTTTGCTCCATGATAAGCAAAAATGAATGCTGAGTATTTTCCTTTATGTACTGCAAACCTTCCTTTCGCTAAAACCATAGGAGGCATTAGAGCACATCCACCCTGGAATTACAAACTCCTGCTTTGTGCTGTGTTAATTGGATTAAGTTGTTAGTGTTATCTCTTCAAGAAGAAGAGACAAACTCTCGCTGGCAATGTTAGTTAGCAGGGGACAGCTTATTTGTATGAGGGGCTGTGCTTTGTTGCAGTTGTTAGAAAGCAAGCTGGCAGTGCTGGCTTGGCAGCAGGTATAGATCTGTCCGCCTATGGAAAACAGTATGGGTTATGATCCAGAAATCCTTACCATTCACTAAGACAGTAACAGGAGCATGGGAAGACACAGGCACAGCAAAGTGTGTCCTTCTAGTCCTGTCACCTAGGTTTGTATCATTTTACATTCCTACTGACTTTTTCACTGAAGTCTCTGTGCAGACCAGTGGAGTGTGGTCTAGTGTGGACTGGGGCATTTCTGTTCTAGCTGCAAAAGCCACCTCGTAGTTCTACAATGTTGCTCTGATTGCATACTGTTCATTTTCAACACTAAAATGAATCACTGTCAAGCTTGTACATAATTCCATGTTTGGTCCTAATGCAGTGGTTGCAGAGCTTGTCTTTAACCACACACACACACACTTAGTCCATGGGAAATATATTTTCTCAAAAATGGACAAGGAGAAGCTAACAAACCATGTCTTGCTCCAATTTCCTTCTCAGAAAAGCTTAGCTGTGCAAATTGTCTCTTAGAAGCCTGCAGGCACACAGCAGTGTGGAGCAGCCTGCAGTATTGTATGTTTTGGGTGGATGCTGCAGGTCTGGCAGCGGCAGTGCCAAAGGCGCTCGGGGTGGCTGGCCCAGCTGTGCTTTGTGAACGATGGCCTACTGTGGCTTTCCTTACAAATCCAAGCAGCTTTTAGGTCTTGCCCAGCACAATTCTCATGTCTCATTATTCCTGTGAAGGTAAACCAGTCTAAAATTGGCACAGGCAAGCAGGCAGGAGTTGGGCTGCTTTGTCAAAGAGCTGCGTGCGTCGCAGCTGCTTCCTGCGATTGACACGGTCGCATCCGGAGAGGAGCAGTCTGGCTGTTTGCAGAGTGGTTTTGGTCTGTGGTGTGTCTCACACTCTCTCCTTGCTGGGTGCTGCAGACACCAGGTGGATAAAAAGCCTCCTTGTCAGTGTCTGTCTGAGTTATTTGGGAGCTGAGGTGGTCGCTGTGGAGGTGCTCCTGCCGACACGCACAGTGGTGCTGCTTCTGTACCCTCTCCTCTCCAGAACTTGCATCTTTATTGTCTGTTTTATCCAGCAATGAACTGGAAATACCAATTACTGGATAATTTGGCTTTGCTTGAGGGAATAACACACAAGCTTGTATGTGTAATCTTTAGCAATGCCACAGCTTAGGGGGCGGGAGTGATGATAGTTAGGAGATCCATTTTAAAGGGATTTCAGATCATGCCTGCATTCTTTGCATGGCTTACAGCTCCTTCCTCGTGTAGGGCAAGGGCTTTCTGGGGATGTGGGATGCCCTCTCCCCCCTGCCCATCAGCCTTCCTTGGAGGTGGTCACCAGTGGTGTCCCTGCATCCCTCAGGCCGGTCCCCAGCCTGGGAGCCCTGTGCTGTGTTGAGGACAGAGGGCAGCAGCTGACCCCGGGTGAGCTGGCAAATCCCACCAAGGAGTTCCCGAAAGTTGAGCAGCTCCTTGTGGTCCCAAGAGCACGAGTCAGCCCAGAGGCACAAGCAAGCCTGGTGTTGAACAAGTCGATGTTATCCAGCCCCTCAAGCTTTTATGGAATGCCACTCGCTGTGGTTTTGGTCGGTGTGATGTGATGGGCGCTTCCTTAAATTACATGGAGCAAGGGCATTAAGATAACTTCTTTTTTTTTTTTAACTCCCCCTAAAGGAAGGTGTTTCCTGAGAGAGTGCCAAAAAAATTCCCGTTTGTTTGATAGGAAGTGTGTGTGATGTTAGAGAAATTACAGCTTTAAGCATTCAATGTTTGTGGAGAACAGTTTGCTCTTGAGAAGATTTCTTAATGGTACAAACTGTTAAGGCACACAAATGCTCTCAAATTAAAAAAAAAAAAAAAAAGTCCAAATCACGTAACTAGCAGACAATTTAGGCAAGAATTTGTTTTTTAAGCCCAGTACTTCCAGTTAATGGTTTGCCTGTAGCCAGGGATATCAGGCCACTGCTACCAAGTGGTAACATCTTGAGAGCTGAAGCTCAAGGAAGGTTTTTTTTTTTCCATAGCATGGCAGATTGTATCTGCAGACTGCATTGCTAATGTATCAGTTTTGAACTGAGCCATGAGGTAATTTGTTCAGAAGAAAAACCTACAGTATAACTGAGTCATAAATGGGGCAAAAGCTACAGTTTAACAAATGGCTTTTCATTCTGTCTCACAGGTCAAAAGTAGTAACAGAAAAATTGACTAAGTGTGGACCAAACAAAATGTTTATACTCATTTATATTGCATTAAAAATATATGATCATACAATCTTTTTATTAACTTGATTTAAAAAGCCAGAACAAAACCCAAAACTTGTTTTTAGCTCTGTCATTCTTCTTTCCATTAGCAAAATAAACTCTCTAGACCCTTCCCCCAGTTAATGTTATTCTGCACACAGCGACATTCAAAAGCCCATTGACAAGCTGCAAATGATGTGTGAAGCAAACTCCAGGATTAAGTTTATAACCTTTCCCCAGGGGGAAAGAATTTGGATGCAGGAATGAATTTGGGATAGTAAAACAAAAGGGTACAACTGAGATGGATCAGGAAAACTCATATTCATATTTAGCTAAATGAAAAATACCAGCCAATCCTAGTTTATGTGGTATCCCGGGGGTTTTCCACACAGGTATGTAGGACATTATTTTACAGCTCCTTCTTGCAGGTTTTACTACTTTCGCTAATGAGAAACCACATCTCTCTCTCTCCAGCTTTGCAGCTGGGATTTGGAAGCATGATAAATAAAATATAAATGGTAGAAGACGGAGGGTTCATATCCCGTGGATATGTTTGCATCCTGGGTTTTGAAAGGCATGTACCTTTCTCCTGGGGGGGTTGTCATTTACCACTGAGTTTGTTGTGGGATGGGTGTGAATAGGCTCTGGGGGCCTTTAGACACTGTTAAATCTCACATGTTAATGAAGTGATGGAGCTAGGGACCTCCTTCCCTGCAGTAATCAAAGAAACAGCTAGTTCCTTCACATATCCATAAGATTATTTCCTTTCATCTGCCAGTATTAGTTTCCTTTGAAGTCATTTAATCTTTGCTCCCCTATAAATTGAGAAAAGTTATTTTAAGCAGCTCAGTGGGCAAAAGGGAGTCTTGTGACGGATCATTCACAAAAAGGGGTCCAACCACAGGAGTTAACCCCGTCACCCTGGCAGCATCTGGTGCTCACTGAGGACTCTCCTAGTTAGCTGGGCCCTGCTGACAGCTGGATGCCTGGGAGAGCAGTGCCCAGACAGAAGTGTGGCTTTACTGGAAGGAGGAGAACTACAATGGAAAGCAAGTAAAGGCCTGCGAGAACTGCTGCTAATTCTTCTTCAAAAAAAAAAGGTAAAGAAAACAAAGCTTGGATTATAAAGTCAATAACAGGTATAAATGGGTCCTTGGGTTCCTGGGAAAGTTATAGATATTCTGAAGTAAAATAAGGCTGGTGGGGTTAAAGTGGAGTTCAGCCATTCCCACAAAATGAGCTCATAGAATCGTAGAATGGTTAGAGTTGGAAAGGATGTTTAAAAGACATGTTGCCAACCCCCTCTGCAATGAACAGAGACACCTTCCAGTAGACCACGTTGCTCAAAGCCCCATATAACCTGTCTGTGACTGTTTCCAGGGATGGAATGTTTCCACTTCTGGACAGCCTGTACCAGTGCCTCACCACCCCCATTGTGAAAAACTTCTTCCTCATACTTAGTTTAGATCTATCCTCCATTAGTTCAAACCCATTGCCCTTGTCCTACACATTGGGCTCTGCTAAAAGTCTGTCCCCATCTCCCTTAAGTGCCCTTTAAGTCCTGGAAGGCCACAGTGAGGTGTGGAGGTCTGACCAGAGCCGGCTTCCCAGCGCTCCTCTCTACGCGTACATTTGCTCCACAAAATTTGACACTTGGGCTTTTGGCTTGTTTTTGTTTCCTGACAGCACACTTATGAAAATGAAAAATCACAATGACTTGCTAGCAGTTGCCAAAAATGCAGAGAACTCCTGTAGAAAGCTGAGCTCCATCAGCAGAACAATACAACCGGACACCAATTCCTCCAGCCAAGTTAAGATGTATGCTTGGAATGAGAGGTCAGGGCCCTGCGTTGTTATTCCATCTGATGCTCTGTTATCAACAATAGGATAAATTACTGTCCTCTCCGTGGTTGTGCCAGTCCTCTCCCCCTCTAGGTCTCAGAGCCATGGATCCTGTGTTTCCATTTTTAAGGAAAATACTGCCTTTTTTCTCTTTGGGTCACTGTATGGTTTTGGCACTTCTGCTCCTTCTGCATGGGTCACTTTTTCTTAAGGAGGGACTGTAGTTTGGAAAGTGCAGAAATGTTTTCTTTCAGGAATTCAAGACAGAAAATACTTGGCAAGGTTTTTTGTGAGATATCCTCTGGAAATATGATAGTTCAAAAGTAAATATTAAGTAATAAATTCAAAAGTCCAGGAAAGAAGTTTTAGTAATAACCAGCCTTTTTCATATAGGACTGAAGTTGGTATAATCTATCTTTTTAATTGCAAAGCATGAGTTCATATTTGTGTTTCCACCCCTTCTCTCGACTCTCAGCCCTCAGCGCCTGGATTGCAGATGTTCCTGCTGTGTCCACATCAGGGATGATGGAAAGAGGCAGCAAACAACCTACAGAAACTAGCCAATTAAATTATGGAAAATATGCAAACACACATTGTCTTCTGCTGTTCTCCCAAGTACAAAAGAGTTCCTTGTGGCTGCACTGCCTCACAGAGTTTAAGGACTGGTGTGCTGTGGCTGACCCCGTCCCCATGTGTCAGAGAGGGGCGTTTTCCAGTGACCTGATACCTGGTGGGTGTCTCTAAATGATGACCTAAAGGTGAAAGGCTGTGGTCTCCTCCCCAGCTGCTGCTCTGACTGGTCTTTCTGTCAGGGATGCTCCTGTGAGGAAAATGGGAGACAACAGGGGACATTTTACTCAGGTATGGGTAGTTACGCTGAAGTGGGAAACAGGAAAACAGCTGAAGACTGTGTTTTTGTTTAGCACTTTGTAGCAGCCTGGCCGTACACCCCAAATATTTTTCCTGTGTTCATTATCAAGCCCTGAGTGTTACATTTTGGCTGCATTTACCAAATATCACAGTCAAAAAGCTGCATGGATTCCTGTGTTGGGAGGTTGCATGTCATCCTGTGGCTTTGGGCTGCAATATCCATCAAGTGCTTCTGTGTTATTACTTAAGGCCTGACACCAAAAAACATGCACATTCTATGTGCTGTGCTGTGCTGTTCATGTTTTGGTGTTGTTGCACCTGTTGCTATTGTCTAAGCCAGAAGATGGAGGTGATGGTAAAAGCAGATGGAAGCCAAGGCCATCCAGAGGGAGATGTGGCAGCAGCCAGCTGTGAGAGTCCCTCAAGCTTGGATGAGAAGCTCTTGCTGGATGTCTGGCTGCCTTGTTTTCAGACAGGCTTTTTTTCCTCACTGCTCCTTTGTAGTTCTGTTTTATAAAAGAAATCAAAGAGCAGATTACAGTTCTCTGCTGGGAGAAAGGAGGGGAAGAGGAGACCATTGCGCAGATCTTCTTTGGAGGTTATCTCAGATGGTTTTCAGATGATGGTAGAAGGGGAGTGTGCCAAAAAGTTGAATCACACAGTGTCATACCAGAGCCTTGAGTCTTCCAGAATACTTTTGTGTCGCACATAATGCCCACATCTTGGATGCTGAGCTCTGAAATGTTTCCTTGGTGTTCCTGTGGTGCTTTGATGAGAAAAAGTCTTTTTGAATTACAGGCATTGGTTAGCTGTCTTTTAGAAAAATAAATTCCAAGTGGTCTTTGTTAACCACTGAATGATAGGTTTTTGTGACATAAAATAGAAGTTCACTTAGACTGCACATTTTTGTTCTGAAATTGGCAGGAGGAGGAAATGCTGATATGGGTGTATACATGGGAGGAAGATTTATCAAAGAAGCATACATTCATACACCCTCTCTTTTTTAAAGTTATGGTCAGTAAATGATAGGCTTCCTTCCCTTGTTTTTGACTGCCAAATAGATTTCTAACGAAATTATTTATATACACTTCCATTTAAAAAAATACATAGCATCACTGGGTCAGTGCAAGGGCTCAGCATCCAGTTTAAAGTGGGAGATTAGGAAACTTCAGGCACAACCTCCAGCCTTTCCTGTCAGCACAATTTCTCTCCAGGAAAGGAAGATGGATAAAGTGAATTTCACATTTTATTGTACATAGTTTGCATATCAGTTCCTTCCTGCTTATTTTATCATGCATTGATTGTAGTGCATGCTCCTTGCTGTTGACAGGCTTAAATCTTAGCTATGCAGGTTTAACCACCTTTATGGCTTTTTGGCAGCTTCTGCTTGAATAAGGCTGATGGTGACAATGACAGAGTTGACTGTGAGTGAGAATGGCAGTGAGGCTGGTGCTGGTGGCAGAGCAGTGCTGGTGCTGTACCTGATCCCTTGCAGCATGAACAGCTCTTCTCCTGCCTTCTCCATCACCAAGGCACCTTGTGAGTTAGGACTTATAATGTAAAGTTGTGAGTTAGAGTAACTTTCTGAAAAAATACAAGCAAACACAGAAAAAATGAGTGCTGTCCAACCTGCAATCCTAAAATCCTAGATACTGAGGGAAGTATTGTCCCCATACCAAGCAAAATTGTGTGTATAGAAAGTTTGTCCTTCACTGCTAGGCTTACTGGACATACACTATTTATATTGTTGGACTTGCCAAGACAGTCAGGATGTAGGTTCAAATGAATGTGTGCATGTGCTTGCACAGCCTTTCTTCATCGGAGATATTCTTCCTGTTTCCTTCTCAGTTTCTCTTAAAATTATTTTCTTTATGACAGTCAACACAATTGGGTACTTCTAGATAAAATATTATGAGTAAAGGGGAAAAAATCTTACTGATCTTAGTCTTCATGTGCTGGTGGTGATTAGTTAGTACCACTTGTTTTAATTGGTGATGTTCAAGTTCTAAAATCCAAGGACATGCTTAACCATCAATGACCAATCCATCTCCTCAAAGGCACCTTTGTTTGCACCCGGGTTGAGTGATCTGTAATTCTGGAGAAATGTTTTCTTTGCTTACTCTTTGTTACCAATCTTTACATTTTCATGGACAATCACAGTTAGTTTTATAGTTAATCTTTGTCTAAAGATTTCATACTCATTCTTCCCTCCCCACGGCCTGTAAGATGCAGTGGCCCTGCAGGGGAGGCAGGCAAAGGCAGAAAGTCGGGCTGCCCGTGCATAAAAAGCAGTGAAATGGACTAAAGCGATGGGCAGAAACCCCAGGGATCTTTAGGTCGGATCCAGCTGTGCTTTGCTGTGCTGCAGCAGGAGCAGCAGAGGGAGCACAAGCTAACACATCATTTCTTTACCAAAAGCTATACTGTCATCACCCATGACATTTTGCTCGATGGATGAAGATCAAGAATGAAAAAAAAAACCCCAGCCTAGTGAGTTTGCCATGGGATAGGAGGATAATATCCCCTATATTAAATGTGGAGGGATAGAAAATGGAAATGTATCCTCTTACAGCTTCTGTTTTAAATTTTGTTCTCTCTGTGAAGCTCCAGGTTGCATGATGTCAGCACAGTCTCATGCCAGGGTGCAGCCAAGGGAAGATTGATGCTGTGTGGTTTTGGAGGGCTGTGGTGCCGTCCTGCCTTGTGCTGATCTCCTGATAGACCTGAAGCAGCAGATTAATAATTTTAGGGATTTAAAAGGAAAACAATGGTGGCAAACAACTGGCCAAGTTGTCTTTAGTGGGTGAGGTTAGAGCCATGAGCTGGTCAGGTTCTTTCAGTACACAGAAACCTGGCCTGGCCTCCAGGCAGGATTTAAAGCAGAGCTCCATTTTTGTTGAGTTTACAATCATGCACAAAAGATATATATCTTTTTCTTGAAGTCCATTTTGTCCTTTCAAACCTGGGCAGCGTAGGCTCTCCTCATCCATGTAGTCAATGCCATCCTGCCAGGGCTTTCAGAGCAGATTGCCATCACCAATGTCACCAACTCATACTTGTCAATGTTGTCTTAACCCTTAGGCGTGCAATTCTGTCAGCTGTTTTCCCCATAATCAAAACTTTGGACACCACTGAATT
The DNA here is from genome assembly GCA_013398175.1 of Climacteris rufus. Classification (NCBI taxonomy): domain Eukaryota; kingdom Metazoa; phylum Chordata; class Aves; order Passeriformes; family Climacteridae; genus Climacteris; species Climacteris rufus. The sequence continues at coordinate 88,698 of VZRZ01004364.1, read as the reverse complement.
TCCTCCTGCCAGTTCCCAAAGCAAAGTCCCAAATAAGGTCAAAGAGGAGAGATATATTATTTTTTTTTCCCCTCTGGGAGTTTTAATAAACCAAATGCAAGCTCTAGGTTTTTCCTTTAAATTAGAGATTGCCAATAGCAAATCTTTGCTTTGTTGAATTATTCAGCAGAAGTAAAGGTTACTGAATCGTGCAGTGATAGATGGCTGGAGACCCAAAGCAATAACTTAAAACAGCCCTGGCAGCGCTGGGGGCAGGAGCCAGTTTTGATCTCACAGAATAGAATTGTCTTTGTGCAGATAAAATAAAAACACTGGTGTACTTTGCCAAATTCACCCTTTCCACCTTTCTGTTTTATTCAGCAGTCTGCTTTGTTTCTGAGGCCACTGCTGGCTGTAACACTGGAGATAGGCCTGGGCTGCTGGGAATCAACAGGTTATCTGAGCAGGTCAGGCAGCAAGGTCATTGTTTTCCAGGAACACTTGTTCAACACCCAATTGCATAATGCTCAAAAGCGGGATGCACAGATGGATGCCTTTGTAGTATTCATTACCTATGAAATTAATTACCAGCTCCATAGATTTTTTTTTTAATGTGTAATTTGCTTGATAGCTCCTTTTAAATATCTTCTGGGTGGCTGTTTATTCTCTCAAGTATTGATTTTTATGTTTTGTAGAAGCTTCCCTGGTGTATCTTTATTCATAGTTCTGCCGTGAATCTCCACAAGGATCAGCTGGGCTGTGAGCATGGAAGATGTTCTTCCCAAACTGATGTAGGGTTTTCTGTGCATAAGAGCACTGGTCTACTGCTGTCCAGGAGCCCTTCTCCCATGGCCAGGAGGAGGGGATTAGTCATTGAATAGCATCAGGCTGAAAGAGCAAAGAGACCACCGTGACATTCAGCCTGATCCCCAGCTTTCACAGGCTACAGAGCTTATTAAAATGCATCCCAGAGATATCTAATCTTTCCTAAGAGGCTGTTTAGCTCCAGCACAAGTAGGAAAACCTTGCCTGGTTTTATTCATTTCAGTTGTTTTACTTATGGGCAGTCTCATAATAGGTTAGAACAAGGTGAGATCCAGTTACAGACATATTTGTGTGAAGAATCTACTTATAAAAACATTGAAGGTCTAGTGCAAGACCTTTGACATTAAATCTCTGATACAAAACATGGTCACCTGTTGTAGTCTGTGTTTTTATATGACTCTCTTTCATTTACCAGAAGCAGGAAACTAGAGATCAGAAGCCACAAATTGACATCACCATGACCTTTGCTGTTGCCAACCATTGCTAGAACAGTGTTGGTGCTTTTACCCATAATACTCTTAAACACAGTAGTTTTAAGGAAAACCTCCAGATGTTGATATTGGAGAGGTAGATTTTTTTTTTCCTCCTTTATAATGATGTTAACTGTATGAATATAATTTATCATGACTTGGTTTAGCTTTGGCCAGCTGTTTTTTATTGAAGAGTTGGTCTTGTTTCACTAGCAGGAGAGCTCAGAAGTGAGAGAAGTAGCACCCAAAGAGCAAAATACAGTATCTAGCATCATCCATAAACTTCCAGCACTGGCTGACTTTGCTTCTAACCTTTCCGGTTTGTTTAATATAGAAGCTGGAGATTAATCTGTGGCATTTTTGTGTGAGTGAGCTGTGAAGGTAGTTCTCTTCATATGTGCCTCTGTCTTACCAATATCCTGTGTGGGGAGAGAAAAATGGACATTTGCAATAGAAAACCACTTCAATTTGTAACTTCAGTTGTTTTTTGAGGTAGACAGTGCAAAAAGCATTAGATGACCATACCCACCTGTGCAGATGTAAAAAAAACAAAAAAAAAACTCAGAGCTTTGGGACTGGATTTACAGACGTTTTTGCAATTGAAAGACCTCTCTGTAAATAGCAAGGCAATGACAATTGAGTTTGTCACTTCTCGTTTCTTTCCTTACTTCTTTTGGGTTTGGCCTCTGGGGCTTTTCCTCTGCTCATGGTCAATGTTTGGCAGTGTCCCTCCTGCTGCTGCTTACTGGTGTTGAGTGCTGGTAGCTTGGTCTGGATGCAGGGGACCTGTTGCAAGAAACAGCAAAGAACTGAACAGTTGTGCGCCTGGTAGATCCATTTGTTCACTTTCTTAGATCCAGGGAGCAGTTTACTTTACCCTAATCCAGTATTCAGTTAGTAAATTCTGCTGAGGCATTGATCCTGTGTCCAAAATCATTTTCCCAGGTCTTGAGGGAAATCAAGATGAGTGTAGGACTACTTGTTCTATCAGAGCAGCACTTGAAACAGCACATACCATGTTGGTTTAAAGAAAAAAAGTGATATAAGAAGGTAGAAACTCGTTTTGTCTCGAGAAGAGCTGGAAGGAGGTGGTTCTCTGCACAATTGATGGAGCTGCACAGCAGAGCTCCCCGCCAAAAAGCATTGTGTGTGCTGGAAGTCAAGATGGGTTCAAGGGAATGTTGGACAATGTATAGAAACCACATCCTGCTCAAGAAATCCTTGAACTGGAAGCTGGGAGGTGTAGGGTGAATTATTCTTACGTGTGTCCTGGTGCTTCTCCATGGTTTTACACTTGCCTTTTCACTCAGAGTTATAGAATCATTTCAGGTGAAAGAGACATCCAAGATCACAGAGTCCTACCATTAACACAGCACTGCCATGTTCAAACAAACGCAAACCCCAGCAATATATTTTACTTAATTTTTCTGTGCATGCTTTTCATAAATTACATCTTTTACTGTGTGGAATTGAAGTTGGGCTCTTGGTTACTGCCCTAGTGAAGGCCTGAGCAGGTGAACCTTTGGTCTGACTAAGTATGAGCACTCTCATGCTGCTACACAGCAGTAAAAGCAATGAAAAAATGGTTTCTGCAGCTCCATCTCTTTATTGGACAACAAAATAAATGTTGTTTTGGGCTTGCTGCATCAAGGGAGGGATTGCTTAGGCATTTTTAATGGCAAAGTTAGTAATGCTTTGTAAAGACATGTCCAGGGAATTTGTAAAACAGTTGTTACCATATATATTTCTTAGAGTGCTTACAGAAGTGCCTGTCTGGGATACCACAGGTACACTTGATCCTCTCTTTGGGCATGGGGATGAACCAGCTAGTTGATTTCCAGATTTTTTCAGTCTTACTTCTTTTGCATTTGTAATGCAGGACAGAAGGCCTTGGCATTACTTTGAGGACTGCTAATCCTAGCAGGGTTGAATAACCCAGACGTACTCAAATTTTAGGCCAAGCCATGGTATGGTACAATTAATAAATTGCAATTCAAACTGCAGTGCCCTAAAATAGGAACAAACGTGTTCTGAGATGGAAAATCAATTAAGGTGTTTACAAATGAATTGCTGTCAGTTGTAGGTGGTCTTTTTCTGAGGCGGGTTACCTTTCTCCCTACTGTCAGGCTTATAAACCTTCTAGGTAGGTTTAAACAAACAAACAAAAGACAAGATGATTTTTTTCCTCCTTTTCCTCTTCTTCAGTAGATTTAAGAAGAAGGAATGGCTTGCTTCCAACCACTTGTGTTTGCTTAGCAAATACTTACCTGGGATATTCTGGTGGTCTGTTAAGGCACATGCAGCCCAGGGCATTGCATTGTTCTGGCATGAACAAGGGCTGCCAAAAACAATACTGAGCTGGCATTTCAGATTCATTCCTTATCCACTGCTGCTTTCTTGATGTGCATCTCTTTCTCAGTTGAGAGGATGTGTTTCACAGTCTCAGGAAGGGCAGTGTTTTTCCGGCCCCTGTGTTCATTTCTGAATCTTTTCTTTTTTGGCCGTAATGTCTATTAATAATGAAAGCTTCACTCAAATATTTCTTCTGGTTTTGATTTATGGGTCTTCAGCTGCTGCGTGTGTGTATGGGCAAAAGCGTTTACCTTTTACAGCATTGTGGGAGGTAGAACAGAAACTCATCATTTCAAAAACCTGGGCAGAAGCTGGTTAGCTGTCTGCCTTTCTCAGAGCGTCTTCTGCAATGTAAAAGACACCAAGCATTGTTAAAATATTCATGTACCACTGTAACCCTAGGGAGGAGGATACATCTCCCAAAGAAGTCAAAGTGGGGTTAAATAAATAAGTAATGCACATTCAGAAGCCATTGTTGTTAAGTAAAGGTTGAGTGAGCCATAGGTTTTATTCAGGGAGTGTGAAGTTTCTTGTAAAATCTGTGAAGTCTGAGGTGGGAGAGCTTTCATCTCTTGCTGTCTTTTTGGTCAATACAGTATCAAAGTATTACACCAGTGTGTAGATCTTAGTCTCAATATTACTTTTAAAGCACATTTTTTGAAAACACCTGCAGGTATTTATACATACATTAGGTAAAGACAGCGAATAGATTTAAACCCCACAAAGAAAAAAGCCCAACCAAACCTGAGATATTACTTAGATATTCTTTTTTAAATTGTATTTTGGTGTATTTCCTTGATTAGAAGTTGAAGAAGCTATCTTCTGTCAAGTACTCTGTCACCTAAATAGTGCTAATTATTTCAATCTTAGGTAATGATTTATATTTTTGTGAAAATTTTGTCACAGTTGTAACTGAAGCTTGAAATCCTAATGTCCTTTACAGGTGGCATGCCAAAATACATGAATAATGTTCTCTGAACTTTACAGATGATAATCTGTCTACCAGAGACAGATTTCATCAAGCAAGTGAAAGGGGTAATTAGAATGAAGGACAGCCTTGCAGAAAGGGGAGACATTTGTTATTAAGAGACCTATAAAAATATTTCCTTCTGTAAACACAGCTGCTGTATGAAATGTTATTTTAAAATATATTGTGAGTGCCATGTAAACGTCTAATTGACAGCTGAGATATTGCAGAATGTAATCTGTGTCTGTGGGTCAGGAGAAGAAAGTGATAATTCAGTGACGAGACTTTTTTGACACAGTAGTCGCCAATTCAAATTTTCTGTGTACTTCTTGCTTACAGATTTAGATAATATTTAGCTTTTCTTATGGGACTGAAGTTGTCCAGGATGTGCCTCCTGCCTGTGACACTGGTTTAAACCCTCTGACAGCTGTTTGTGGAGGAAGCAGAGCAGTGTTTCCCTGGATTTTCCCTGCCAAGCCTGGCACTGCTACCTTCAGTTGGCCATGTGTAGATGGCAGCATTTACCTACTGTGCTTCCCTCTTCAAAGACTTCAGGTGATGGGGATGATCAGTTCTCAGTGCTGCGAAAAGTAGTCTTCCAGAGAAGAAATTTGGCTATTTGGGCTAAAAAAAAGGCACTGCTGGGTGGCAGCAATGGCCTGCCTTTCCCAGAAACAGCATTCCTGTTTGTTGGGGTCTTACCTGAATCTCACTGTTTTTCACAGTGAAAAGTCTGAATGAATACCCTCCCAACTGTTTTTACCTATTTGAGATTTGATGTTTTTTGTTAAATAACTTATTCCTCATTTTTCAAGTTTAACTTGAATAAAAAATGTGAGGAATACAGAAACTCTTAGATATGTCTCTGTAGAATTTTTCTTATGTATTTAAAATCTTTTTAAGTAGTTTAGTGCATAAGGAGTACATCCCCCCCCCAAATCTCTCTTGCCATGAAGTCCAGCTTTCCAGCAAGTAAGAGACAGTTTTTGGAATGCATGGCACAGAATTCGAATGGAGCATGAGGCAGCCTTCTTCATTTTACAGCACTGGGAAAAGTTAAGGAGAATTTTCAGACTTTGTTGCTCTTTGCTTTTGGCTTAGTCTACCTCCCCACTCTGTAATGTGCCTATAACCTGTTAAACTGTTATTATTATTCCTCCCATCACCTTGTACTAAGCAATCCATTGCAGGCAGCTCACAGGCAGCAGCTCGTGCTTCAGAGCAGGAAAGTTCCTGGAACAAGTAATGCTGTGAGAAATTCTCCAAACTTGTGGTCTCCTGGGGAACTTACAGAAAATTAACAGATCTCTTTCCTTCTCCCAGTATTCCGTAATCATGAGCCATCAGAAATAGCATCCCAGTGCTGCACAGATCCACTTGATCCCTGTGTGCTCAAAAATATTTATATATTTCACCACTGCATACCTAGTTCAGTCAATTTGTGGAGCTACCTTGATTATTTTCACCTTGTGGAACAACAGAGTGTTTAATTTTACTCCAGTTCAAACTTTTGCTGTATAGCTAATGCACGCACCTGGGAGAACACCTTTTAGCTTTCAGATTCCAATCGAAGTGTAATAATTGGCATATTTGCCTGAGAGGAATCCATACATTTCCTATCTTACTCATTTTGTGTTGCTTCTTTGATTTAAAGAAAGATTGCAGGAACAGGAACTAATGCAAACTCTATTGTCTTTTGATAAATATAGTAATCTTTATTTTCAGACTGTGATTGTGGGGGCATCTTTTACTCTGATAGGCTCAGCCCTATCGTAGGACAACACTTATTAGGTCAAATGATGAGGAAACATTCAGTGTGTGCTAGCAAGGACCACAATTCAGTATTCTACCCTCTTTTGTAAATTCAGGTTAAGAATAACTATACAGACAGACTGCCTCTGCCCCAAGGAGTTTGCAGTACAAATAAAATCAGAGCAGAGTGCACTGGGAAAAGCAGAAAGGAAATACCTAAGCCTGAAAAAAAAAAGAAAAATCTTAAACTTATTATTGTTGACTCATATTTCTGGCTATTCTATTAAATATAAAATGAGATGAGAGCACAAACAATACCTGGAAACTGCATGGTGTCCAAGAGTAGGAGAAATCTTGCTGTATAGGGTTTTAGTATTATAAGATTTTTATAAGAGTCCATGACTTTGCAAGTTCTGTTGCCATAAGGATTGGCAGTGAAGCATAGTAAAGCAATAAAAGGGCAAGGCGTGGAGCCAAATACTTCTGTTTGTAATTGTGGTGGTGATGTGCAGAGCAGCAGGAAGAGCAAATCAAATGCAGATGGTTTTTGAATGGAGTCTTGACTTTTATTGGTGATAGTGCTCAAGGTGGTGTTGATACTCCACTACCCCTGAATAAAGGTTTGGGCTGTGGAGGGTTTTAAAGGGATGCAGACAGGTATTCTTTACGTCATGGATGGTGCTGAGCTGCAATCTGAAGCTTTGCTTTGGTTACCCTCTGTTTTCTCACTGAGGTCTCTGCCAGATTGGTATTATCAACTGCTGGTAGTCACTGTTCAACCAAACTGTTTCCTAAACTGTTGTGGTATCCACAGAGAGAAGGCTGGGAGGAACCTGCACATTTTCCAGCACTGGGATGGGACCTCATGTGCCTTCATTGTTCCTGGCAGTGACTTCTCCTGCTTCTTCTTAGGCTCTCCTCCCTTCCAGCACTGCAGCCTTTCCTCCTGGTGCTAACCTAAGTTGTTTTTATTACTGTTCAAGTCCTTTGCTTTTAAATGCAGAACAATTTATTATTGTTCTTTGTGCTTTAAGATTTTAATATAATTTTTCCCCATCTTCATTTCTGAGACTGAATCTCATCTCTTTCAGTATCACCCAGTTTGCGGGTCATGTTTAATGGCTACAGTCATCATTGCTGCTCTTTTCTGAGTGTTTTCTCTTGGTTCCACACCGTTCCTGGATTTCTGCACTGGGATTTGATCCAAGGGCTGTAGCTGAGGTGAGCCTGTGAATGCAGAAGAGAAGGCCTATTTCCCATGCCATACACATGGCACTGGTTTATGCCACAGCACGTGGCTCGCCTCTCCTGCATCTGGGGTATGTTACTGGCTTGTGTTCAGATGGGAAGACCCCCTCTAATAGAGAGATGTGACATCTGTGGCTTTTCCCCTGTGGCAAGTGTTTGTTGCTCCCTCGCTGCAGGAAATTGGGTCTGTTGTACACAGTTGGCTGGTTTTTATCTCCTTGTTGTCTTCTAGGTGCCTGTGAACCCTTTCCTTGGTTGTCTAGATGGTTTCTCTCTCCTTTTGCATTCATCTAGAAAAAAGTGTGTAGAAAAGCCCTAGCTAATGGCTTTGGAATGAGCAGGTAATCTTTCCTCCTTACCTCCCTTGCTTCTCCTTCAGGAGTGATCATGGCATGGAAACAATGCTGGGACATAACTGCTCAGCAGAAAGGACATATTAAACAGCTCATACCTCCCCTGTCAGGAGCGTGGGTTGGAAGGTCTCTTGTAAAACATTTAGAATATATTGACTACACGTCGCCCACAGTGTTGCCTACTTGCTCAGGAAGGATATTGAAGCATGCACAGAAGAGCAGTAAAAGCTGTGAGAAGATTGCAGGTAGAGAATAAGGCCAATGAAGGAATCCTGTGGGAGCCAGTTAATTTTTCAGTGGTTGGAAGACAGATGCTTTCTTAGTTTGCCTGCTTAGGTACGGAGAGAGGCACAGGTATTAATGGCAGGGGGATCAAAGTAGCAAGGTCAGGAAAAGGAAAGAGGCAGGATTTTGGAAACCTGTACTTTCTGTGGCACCATCACTGCCCCAGCAGCCAGTACAGGAGGGGATGTGTATGTGTGATTCACTGTGGGTGGTGTTGGGAATGATGATTCGGGTGCTCTGTTCTTCTCCTTTCCCTAAGGAAGTGTCAGACCCTGCAAATCCCACAGCACAAGCAGGTGAATACTCTGCCAAGGAAAGTAGTGTTAGGTTCTTCTTAAATAAATCAGATTCAATTCAGGCTGTTACACTAATACACCCATAATCATGGTAACTCAACCCATTTATAACTGTGCTGCTACAAACAATGGAAGAGACCTCACAGCTTTTTCCAACAAATGGGATATGTTACCACATGGAAGTTGCACCCCAAATGTGTGTGTCACCACTGCTTCAGTAGGACAAGGAAACACAGACAGACCAAACTGCACATCTGTGAAAATATTTGGACCTCCTCCACTTGGTTCTCATGTATTTGGCAGAGCTGAGACTGAAAGTGAGATAACAGCCCTTGTTTGCCAGGCATGGAATAATCTCAGTGGGCACTGGGAGAGGGAACAGCCATTCCCAGAGGATGCAGCTCTGCACAGAGCTGACAGCAAGAAATAAGCAGGCAGTCTCTATTAAACACTGAGTATTTTTTAACCTTGTGTTTAAAAGCATCCTTCTGAGACTTTTTGTAGGCTTTGTGGATATTCAATAGCTTTGGGCTTTGAGGTATGTCCCATTTCAAATTCCCACTAAAATTATTTGGTTATTCATCCCTCCTACTGAGATCCCCCTGGAACTGGTGAAGGTTGGCTCTGAATTAAGTATTAGTGTGGTACCTTCAGAAACCTTCTTCCTAAAATATCAGGGAGGGTTAATGCTGGCAGCTCTCTTTCGTTTAAAATGTGGTGCTCTGCTTGTCTCAACCATAAACTTTTTGTTTTGAGGAGATTTTTACTAACATGCATTTAACAGAGCATTTTTATTTAATTCCTTGTTCATAAAACACAATTGCTAGACAATGAATACTTACAATGAAACTCTCCAATGGAGATTTTTCCTTATGCTAATAATTTCCTGGAAGGCAGCTCTTCAGTTTCACACAAACCGTTTTTTATGTGAAAACACAAAGCCCTACACACACCTTTTTTAAACTGAGCTTTTGTCCGGTGGGTCTTTAGATTAGTCCTATCAGTGAGTTCATACCCACTATGTGAACTTAATTTTTTTTTTTAATTTTTTTTTTTTTTTTTGCTTGGCTTGAAGTTGTGAGATGATATCTGGTCAGGGTTTTAAGGTTATTGTTGACAGGGCTGAGCAGCTGTACACAAGCAGATGCAAAGGCTTGAGAGCAGATGCCGTAATTACAGAATTACAGATGTACTCATTTATTGTTGTTTCTAAATTTACATCTTTTTTGGTTTTCTCTCTCTCTTTTCAAGCTGTACTCTGTAAGTGCAGGTGTGTTTTCCAATAGTGTGTGCTGAGAGGATGGCTCACTGTAAGGCACAGCCCTGTATACACTGAAATTTAAGGCTGTATGTGGTAGTGAGTGCAGTAATAACCTGATTTTTTTCTCTGGTGCATCAGCTCTGTATGAGTTATCTGGGTTACTGGAGCATTTGGCGCTTGGCAGGCATTACCTGGCCCTGTGCCAAATGAGACACACAACTTTTGTTGCTGTGGTGCTCTGAGTTGTACAAATAATCTGCTTTTTGGGCCCACAGGAAAAAAAACACGTCCGTTGAAATTGTTAGTCACCTCTCCTTCGTCACATTTTAGAGAAACAAGATGGTATCATAGCCATTGTGCAGAGTTGGACAATTGGAAGGGCCATGTGGTGAGAGTAACATAAATCTTCTAGCTGGCATTATTTTGTTGCATGGTTGCTGTTTTCTGTTTTGTAGCAGATGACTCACATAATGGGCCACTTTCTGGCACAGTTGCTGAAGTCAGTAGGATTTACAGCAGCAGGATTTTTGATGTAAGTTAATTATGATTTCAATACCAGGAAATAAGCTCAAGTTTAGAAGAAAAAAATGAGTAAATAAAATGTGGCTCTGTTTCTGTGTAGTCTGATGCTATTATTTGTCAAACTGATTATCAGATTTGTGGTGTTCATGGAGTTAGTCTTAATAAGGTGCATACATGAATGTACCCAAAAAGCAGAGGAGATGAGCTGTCTTTGTACATAAATTAGAAAATTTGATAAGCTACTATGATATGTGTGGTGCAGAAAGCTTAATTACAAAGTACCAGTGAGGTCAATGACTGTATAGTATAAAAATTAGTGCAGAATTTGATGTGCTTCTGGTGATGGTTTTGTAGTTCAGCAACATATTTTTAATGTTGTAGCTGTGTATTAAAGAGCCACAAATACTGGCAATAATGGTTTGCAGCACACTTTCCTAAACCTGCAAAATATGAAGTTATTAAAAAACCAGCATATACTAAGCCCAGGAACTAAAAGTTGAACATTCATCAAGCTCATGCTGAAATGCAGTGAATAAATACGATTTTGAAGCTCCTTGCATATTTTTAATGACCTTCTATGCAAAGAAAGTAATTATAATGTAGTTTTGTAAGCTGCTTTCTAATGCTGTTCTGATGTCTGTGGTGTTTTACCAGAGGCTGCTAGGAACGTAGGAAAAGACTTTTGTCTAACATTAATGGAAGAAGGATGTCTTCATAAGCATCAGACTACTTTAGGTCAGTAGAAAATTGTTCAGGGAGTCCTATTTGCATTTCTGCTGTTCATGAGGTACACATTCACCAACATGAAAAATAAGAAATAGATTGAGGCAGCAGCTAGGGATTTACCAGAGGTATCAACAGGTGCTCATCTCTCCTGGGTGTGGGGATGTCCAGGATACCTAGAGACCCCAAAACACTGCCCAAAGGGATGTCTGAGCAGTTGGGCCCCTTGGACACGTTTGGGGTCACCTCTGCTTGGTTTTGCCCCTCCAAGCTGTGCTTTTGGCCCTGCAAAGCTATATTGGGAGGCTTATTCTGCTTTGTAAGGTTTTCTTTTTCTTTTGCTTGTTTTTCCTCTCAAGGCTAAGATGGGAAAAGCTTTAGAGCCGGCATAGGGTGTAATTATCAAAGGCCTCAACTGTTTTGCTCTTGGAAGTCGGCAGGTTGTGGGGGAAATGAAAGGGGTTCCCTCCAGCTCTGGGTCAGTCCTAGGTTGCAGTGAGGGCTCTGTGGGCAGAATGTGTCTGGGGAGGAGAGGTGGCTCTGGAGCTCAGACATCACCATGAGGAAGCCATTTGGAGCTACTCTCCTGTCCAAGCATAACGTTGATATCAAGCCCAGAGAAATAAAAGAGTTCCCTGTGCTTTTGTTGCCTTGTAGACCACGGTGACAGAGCTGGATCTGAAGTGAATCACAGCATAGTTTGGGTTGGAAGGGACCTTACAGATAGTCTCATTCCACCCCTCTGCCATGGGCAGGGACACCTTCCACTATTCCAGGTTGCTCCAAGCCCTGTCTAGCCTGGCCTTGGACACTTCCAGGGGTGGGGCAGCCACAGCTTCCCTGGGCAGCCTGTGCCAGGGCCTCCCCACCCTCACAGCAGAGTTTCTTTTCTATAGCATTTATTAATACAAGGCAGACTGTAGGTTCTGGCAGTCTAGACAGAACCATAATGTTTCTTCTGGCTTTTCTCATTAATTTTGACAGATTTGAGGGGTTTGCATTTCTGTACAAAGAGGTTTCAATTAACCCTTTTAATGTGCTTATATCGTAGGCTCATTTTCATTCACTCAGCAGTGTTTGCCAAGTACATTAGTCTGTGCTATATATATGTGCAAAGTAAGGCATTAACCTTGCTGGAGTCTCTTGGGATTTGTTTTGGGGTAACTGAAAACAGAATGCGAATCCAGCCATCAATTAGCATAGTTACAAATATTCCCCCTTCATTTCTTTTTACTGTCGTTATTTTAACCTGAATTACTGTAGCCATAACCTGTAACTTTCTCCCTGAAGTATATTACAAATACTTACAGCATTTTGCAAACTGTCTTATGTTGGGGAATTGCCATGGCCTGGTTGGAGAGCATCTGTGACTTACTGGGCTTTGAGAAGTAAGAAAGCTGTTGGGTCTTACTTGGTGATGCCTATGTAAGAAATACATTTGGAAAAAATGCACCATTAATCGTTATCAGAAGAACTGTTAAATGCACCAGCAATTTATAATTCATCATTTTGAACAACACCTTCTTTTGAGACAAAGTATGACATGTCAGCAAATGGCACACAGCAGGGAGTGTGTCATTGATTCATACACCATCAAGAAAAGGTAAATAACAGCTTCTGCTTTTCTGCACTATGGTTTGGCCATAGAAAATGCTGAAAGAGTGACTTCAATTTACACATGCTTTTTGGGGGCTGAGATTTCTTGCAAGAGGTTTCCTTCCTCCCTTTATCGTTAGTGACCATACAGCTTTTGGATCATATCACATTCTGACTGAAAATAAGGAATGAAGAGGGTTTAGGCTGGCAGCCAGATCTGCCATGAACTGCACTGTACCAATCATATCACCATATGTCTCTGTCCCTTATTTTTTCCACCTGGAAGACAGATACCATAATATTTTACTACTACAAAGATGCCTTTAATCACTGTAATTCATCTTTGAGAAAGTCTTGCTGGAAGTTTGTAGAAGGCAGCTATTGATAAATGCAGAAATCACCTTTATTAATTTCTCACAAATGCTACTATTTGCAGCAAAATTTCTGTAGATAGGTGTGGATATTTTCAGTTATAGAATGTTTTTAGGCAGAACATCTGCATCTCTACCTCCTATGCAATTACTTGTAAGAGACACAAAGCCCTGTAAAGCACACCATGATGTCTTTGAGGCATAATGCTGCCCCTGTTGCCCTATCACCAGCTGTTAATTGTGAAATTATGTTGGTAATTATGCTGTTGTCACCATTAACACGATGAGCTAGTGGAGGCATTTGAGTTGATGCCATTTTTTTAAATTCTTCATAAGTCTTTGCCTGCCTTGTTTTTCTTCTTTCCACTTCTTGGATGACTTTCTCAGGAAGCTTTCAGGATTATTACACTTGTACCTAGAAGAGGCTTTTTTTGCAGAAAAGTTTTGCTCTGCCATTCTTCTGTGTTATGCTGAGGAAATAAAATAAGGTGTATCACACTCTAGGGAAGGATCAAACCAGACTGAGATTTAGGAATCTTAGGTGGTGGTGAGGGAAATGGTACATAAACAAAACTGGGAAAAAAACTCTCAGCATTGTTTTTTAGACCTCTCCATGATGCCCAGTTTTGTTGCTGTTTTCTTACTAAGAGTCAATGTGTGATTTTTGTTGGTTTGTTGTATTAAATTTTTCCTACTCTCTGCTTCTATTTTCCTGCCCTTTAATATAATTAATATAATATAATATAATCATTTAACTGTGAGGCATTGAAATTTGGTCCTCAAAGTACTTTTTATTTTTTCTCAATTGTCTATAAATCTACTGAAATGCTTCAATTGTGAACATACAATGAGTGATCATGCTCTAATTTGTTCCACATGGATAGTGGGCCAGTTTGTACGTCCAGCAGACAGAACTTCTTGATTCAGTTAAAACCAGCAAGACTGAGACTGTTGTAACCTACAAGACCTTTAGAAAAAATGTACTTTAAAAAAAAAAAATCTCATGCCACAACATAGACATCCCATTGAAGGCACAAATCAAAAGAAGTAAAACAAAGGGAAAACGCAAAAAAATTGTGCTTAGGTTCAGTCTTCAAAAGACAGAATTACATCTTTTAGTTGTGTATTAAGGGTTCTTGAAATCTGTGAGGAGTTTCTGAATCTTTTATGGTTACGCTTGAACATTCATACTGATTTGGTTGTTTTTGTTTTTTTCCCTGTGGTCCTCAGAAGGGAACTGGTCATTCTAAGCCCTTCTGAAATTCCTCCCATACATTTTAAATATCCAGAGACTTGTAGTAATGACCAGTGGTGGTGAACTTTGAAAGGATCAAAGGTTTGGCACGATCAGGATAATAACTGAAGAACCCAAGTGCTGTAATACAAGGGATAGCTGAGTCACTTTAGTCGGGACATCAGACAGGGACCCGAGCAAGAAACGGTTCTTTGGTTTCTCTTATGCTTGAAATACCATGAGAACCATTCTCTTGTGGTACATCTGCTTCCTGCCGCACTGAAATTAAGACAGGCAGAAGTGCCAGTGTATTTCTTTCTTCTTTTTTTTCTCCCTTTAAGGTTTACTAAGATTATCAAAACTCAAAGTTTTTACTTGATTGAAGGGAGGCTTTGGTTTGGTCAGTGTGGAGTAGACCATGTAGCCCACCTAACAGCTGTGTTTGTGTTGCAATTGTCAGCTGCTGGTGATATTTCTGACCCAGTAATCAGGGCTTGCTTGGGACTATCCACAATAAAACCAAGTCAGTGAGAGATCAGCTGTGGTGCAAAGAGCTGTGTGAAAAGATGAAATATAGGAATATGTCAGGATAGGATTTAGAGTATTAAATGTTCTCGTTATTGATTGTAGCAGCCAAAGAGCATAACTTCATAGTTTGATGTAGGTTCTACATCCAGGGAAGATGTAGCGGATATTTAGGAACCAATAAAAGTCAAATCTCTGAATTTATGCTCAAATAAAACACTTCATATTCTTTATTAAGGCAGATGACTGTAAGAATCCTACATAAGCGCACTGTTCCAGCTATTCCAGCTATTTCTGTGAAAGTCTGGGGTTTTCCACTTGTTTTTTCTTCAGTGCACAAGGTCATGTATATATTTACAGATCTGATGAAATGGCAAGTTTGAAAAGGTACCCTTGAATTAGTCTTTAATGCTTGATTTTCTAAATTTGTTGTGTCAAATCCAAAGTCCAGCAGCTGAGTAAGAAAATTCAAAAGTTAAGGGAGGGAAACTAAAATTGTTGGTTTACATGAAGAGTGCTATAAACTGAGTTTCAGTGACCTTCCACATTCCCAGGCCTAAAGAAATGTGTTATTCAGCTATTCAGAATATTTGTGGAGATCAAAGTTTGTAGTTGTATATAAATTTGAATCTTCACAGTTCTGTAAGGAACCAGTATAGTTTTTTTTATTCAGCTTCAAGAAGGGCTTTATTGCAAAACCTCATCACCAGAAAGAGCAATTTTTTTCAAGAAGAGATAGTGTAGACATGTTGAATCTTGTTGGCAGAAAAAAATAGATTTTGGAGGCATGTGAGACTTTGTTTTTTCTCCGGGTGTAAGTCCAATACACAGTGGTGGTTATCAAGTAGAACATTCTTGATAATTGTAGTAAAGGTTGCATAGCCATGGTGGACCATAAAGATAACCTGGAGTAAGATTTATGTGAAGATACAGCTGCCTAAGTAAAAATTCTGATACATGGGAGGAAAGTGGATAAAGGAGGGCTGATGTGCCCAGCAAGTGGAAGTTCTTGACCCTGCCACCATAGCCTTGGTGGTCAGCTGGCTCTGCTGAGGGCAGCCACATAAAAGGTCCATCTGTGGCCACAGAAGAAAGCCTTTCTGGCCTCAAGTGGCCTGTGGCCTCAGGGAAGGGCCCTCCCTGACACTGCAGGAGCAGATGTGAAGCTGCTGCATAAGCCTGCAGTCTGCAAAAGAGCAATACAGTGAGGAGGACATTTCCCTGAAATTTGTAGGAGGATGCAGAAATATTTGGAATTTTTAGCCCCCACAGTTCCTTGCTAGCAGCCTGTTGATGCTGTAGGGGAAAAACCTTTAGGCATTTCTATAAAATGGTCCTGTTCTTTTAAAGGTGAAACTGGAAAGCAACATGTTGGCCTTGTGTGTTTTATTGGCTAAAATCTATTTAGATTCATACGGGGATTCTGCTCAGAAAGGTCCCACATATAAAACCATCATATAAAACAGCAGTCGGCATTCAGTCCTATATCTTTAATCCCCTTCCACTCACAGAAAATTTAATTCCACTCACAGTAAAATATCTGTGCTTTCCTTAGTGTCTATGGCAATGCTTCTTCTACCTCAACGCTGGGTAAAGAGCTTTACTCTTGCTGTCTGGGCAGCCTTCAGTGATGGAGTGGATTTATCCTGTTGTCCTGATGACTGTATGTGTCTTAAATGTCACACCTGTAAGTTTAATTAGGTGATTTAATTAATTTAGAGGTGTGATATTCCCATTCTTGAACTTCTAATGCTTGCGTTTTCTGACTTTTTTTTTTTTTCTGGCATGGACTGAAATGTTCTTACCAATTCAATCCATTTCTTATTACATGGCAGTAGACCTCATTTAATTAAATGCAAAGTTATAAACTAAATGGTTCCCAAATGTACACTGTTTTGAGCATTTAAGAAAAAAAAAAATCCAAAAAGAAAACCTCACTAGCAAGTGTTTTCCAAATGTTTGTGTTGGTTTGGCAGGTATTTGGAATAGAGTTTGTAACTAGAGGTACTACTAGATACAGAAGAAACAATGTCTTTATGAGAGTCACCTGTTTTATCTGGGGAGATGCCACAGCGCCGCGTGTGTGTGCTTATCCGGCATCCACACACAGGATGGGTGGATGGAGGAGTTTTTGTTGGTCCTTAGTGCCAGCACAGCTCTGCCTTGGTCCCACTGGATTGCAGTTGCTGGGCAGACCTGGGAGAGGTCCTGGTATGCTAATTAGTCCTATTGAAATGCAGTTCAAAATAACTTTTTCCCACAATCAGTTTGTTTTTTTAAACTGTATGAACATTGACTGAGCTATACATGTTACTCATTTACCAGTACTGACAAAATAACCTGTATTTCATTATGGTTTTGGTGGTAAAGGAAGTGGGGGGAATTAGCTGCTTGTGGCATTTCTTATCAGTTTTATCCCTTGTACCAATTTGATGTTTATCTCTCATTCACTGTGAAGTTGGATTATATTGGGTTTCCATGTTTATGATCCTGTATGTTTTGATGTGTGTTTTAAAGTCAGCGTGCTGTTACTCCCTTAAATTAGCCAAGGTTTAGTGCTTTCCTTAACCCAGTTCTAATTCCCCCTGTTGCATGTGAGACTGTGTCCCGTTAGAGGGAGCAGAAAATGATGTAGTGTTTAAATTGCTTTAAAATACTGATTTCAGAAAATGCGACTGGTAGCATGGCTTGCTTTGCCTTTAGGAAAACTTTTTTTTTTTTTTTGTCTTCTGGCTTGGAAGTGTCAATGTCCTGTCCTGGCTGGTGGCCTTCTGCTGGGACAAGATTGTTTCTTTTTAGTGTCTTTCATCTGGACTTTGGCAAAAAAAAGTTAGATGTAACTACAGTAGGTAATGCATTTCCAGACAATGCCTTATTGTCTGTGCAGGCTGGATGCAGAGACCTTGCATACTACTTAGAATCAAGATTAAATTACCAACCTTTTGGGCATTTTTATGTAAAATGCTCTTTATTATGGTTTTCTCATAGCTAAAGCATGAGTCACTTGCAAGCCATAATAGATTTTGGCTATGCTGCATGATGAAGTGTTCTGTATGCAGTGAAACATTTAATCAAGACTCCAGGCAGTGCAACTCCCACTGGTCACCTTAACAGAGAGGAAAAAAAAAGGGAGAGAAAGCTAAACAAATTATGGCACCTTTTCTTTGCAACACTAAGATCAATATTTGTTAGAGACAGCAGGAGAAACTGGATTCTTTTTAATTTTTTAATTTTAAATCATGATGAAAGCAGATGTACACCTGATTTAGACTGTGTATAAGGAAGAAATTTTCCACGAAGAGGGTGGTGAAACACTGGCACAGGTTGCCCAGAGAGGTGGTAGATATCCCATCCCTGGAAACATTCAAGGCCAGGTTGGACAGGGCTCTGAATAGCCTGGTCTAGGTGAAAATGTTCCTGCTCATTGCAGAGCGGCTGGACTAGAGGATCTTTAAAGGTCCTTTCTAACCCAAACTATTCTATGAACCTGTGATATTTCTGATAATGGCAGTTAAATCAATGAGTTTTTTGAAAGCACTCTGATCTCCCAGAATTTAATAGTGACTTTTGATAAAAAGGTCTCAGTTGCAAGACATCAAATCACCTTACTAAGCTTTATAATATGATATTAGCTCCAGGAAAGTTATGTGGTGTTAAAATACTGGAGTTAGAGCCCATGGATTAAAATTACCTGGGAAGTTCCAGCACTACTTATTAGTCATAATAAGCTTTGTAAGACCCCATGCATATTGGTTTAATGGACAAAGGAACACATGTTTCCAAAATGTGTTGAGCCCTAAGTTTCCAAACAGTTTCAAGGCTGGCAATCAGTAGTAACTCCTGATTCTGTGAGGAAAAAAGGAGTATTTCTATAATCCCTATTCTAAACGACTGTTGTCTTGTATTGGATTGATATTTTATTTGTTTTGGGGAACTGGAGTGGGCAGTGTACTAGAAAGATTTGGGATAGTATTCACTACACTGATGTTTTCAAAAGGTCTTACCCCAAGATTAAAAGTTCAAATGCTGCTGCTGCCCCTCAACTTTCAAACTTGGCTTTTTTTTTTTTTCCTAAACAGTGCCTTTTTAGCATTTTCCCCCCACATTTTCTCCCCAGCTGCAATCTTCTCCCTGTTAATAGTGGGGTTCTTAACAACATTGTATTTCTATTTAACAGGTTTGCTGGCCTGCAGCACAATAGACTAATGTGATTTTTATTGTGCTAGCGTGCGCTGGGATTGTTTGCCTCCTGGAAAATGGGATATTCAGATGCCTCATTCAGCCTCAGCCTAAGCAAAAGCTATTGCCTTGTCCCAAGACATTTTCTTTATAAATGGGCTTTCCATCTTGTTGTGAAAATTGTAAATGTGCACGATCTGTAGTTCAGGTTTTTCACCTTCCTGAGCTCTGCTATTATTGGGTATTCAAGTAATTTTAAAACATAGGTGTTTATTTTTTACCCTCAAACTTACTGTTTCCCACTGATTTAGGGCAAGGTGGGAAACTGGTTCAAGATAGCCTGTGGGGTTTTATCATCATCAGAAATTTTATTGTAGATATTTTCTAGGAACATATGTCTATATAGAAATATATATCTATATAGAAATATGTATATATATATATATATGTATATCTAAATTTTAGTTCTTTTAAAGAGGAATTTTCTCATTTTCTTTCTGAAATTGCATTTCCAGAAATGCATTGTACTCTTAGGCTTAATGTCCCCATTCCCTTGCCTCTATAGTTTGGGGGAAGCACACAGCGAATAAGAATAAGCTCCTTAATTTTTTTTTTAAATTAAGGAACATCTAATGACTGAAGCATAAACAGAAGTCTTCAGGGTGGTGTGTACCAATGCTGCCTGTAGATTCTTGAGAGGGGCAGTGAACATCAGGGCAGCAAGCAAAAGGAAGAAGAATGACTCAACACCATATAAATGGCAAGAAAAGCTGCTGCCTTTCTACTCTGTTTGATCTTTAATCAAATAGTTGTAGCGTTTGAAGAGGCATCGAGCGCGTGAGGCATCTGGGAGTTCCTCTCTCCTTGGGTCGTGTTCTATCTATAGATCTCTGATGGAGTGTGTGCCATGGATAGAATGGCTCCAAGCAAGAATTACTCTTCTGGGACCCCCAGGGAAACTTGCTGCTACCACGTGAGCTCATTCATGTTTCCTGTGTCGTCTTTTTTCCTCCCCGCATTGTCATTTGATAGGTGGAAGAACTTCAGAAAAAATATTCTGTCTGTAAACCCTCCTCACTTTGAAATAGAAGAAAACTACATGTTAATAGCTGCAATAAAACAGGGTAGGTTCTGGCCAAATGAGCCCATAGAAGGTGTTATGATTGGATGGAGTTTGGCATGTTGCCTTCCAGGGCGATGTTTTATTTTACATACCTTCGTAGCTCATAAACCTAGTCACTGAAATAATTTCTTTTTCCAGAATAAAACTCTCATTTTAAGCTTTTTATGTTGAGCATGGAACTTGTCTAGCCTGTTCAGTAATAATTATTTGGGGTACTAGTATTTTTGAAGTGGATTGATGTTTTTACTCTAAGGAATGAAACTTCATCTTTTAGCAACTAGTTCAACAAATTACTTTGAGTAAGTTTAAGAAAAATGGATGTCCTAAATTCTTAAATAGATCTGTGTGCTTTAAAACTTGAGGTCTTGATATGATTCCTTATATTTGTTAAGAACTGAGGTTTTCTCAATGGAGAAAGAACTATTTTTCTTACATCTACATTTAGAGTAAATTGAGGCAGAACTGTTTGAGGTGAGTGCTGCCCTTCCTCAATCTGTTCTGAATTTGTTCAGGGAGAAAAAAAACACAAGAGGCTAATTTGAGCAGCAAATAAGAATCCTAACAAGATCCAGGCAATTAATACTTCCTCTGCTTTGAAAATGCCTGTGACAACACACTGCAGCAATCAAATTGCCACAGATGAAGATGCCATCTGCAACAGTGGCAGGGGCAAGGCATTATTGTGAGAATGTTATTAGGCCTGTGAAGGAGAAATTTGATTCATGCACAAGGAAATTTGTGGTATTGTTTGATTCTCTATATTGCTGATCTCTGTGGCTTGTTGTATGCCTGTGTTTTTGCATCTTGGCTTGAATAGAATATAAAACAAGCATGCAAGCAAAACTAACAAAAAACTCCACCCAAAGATAGTTTGGATAGAAATCGATATGTAAAATTATTGTGTTTATTTTACAAGGGTCAATAAATAAACAACATGGGTTTTTCTGAAGAATAAGCTGTGAGGGGAAGCTTTCATTTTCAGTCCTTTCTACATGTATTAAATGTGTGAACGAAAACCACTATAGAATTTGTATAATAGTAATTTTGTGAAGATTTACATCTTCACAAAATGCAAGTGGATTGAACAAAGTTTTATGGTTTTTTCCTTTTCCCTTGAGCAGCAAAAGTAAGACAACATTTTGAATCTACTAATCAGTTTTCCATCACAGTCCTGACAGATATAGCAGGGTCTGTAACTATGTGCCCATGGCTTCTTCAGAAATTCCAGGCTGTTCAGAGGAACAAAGCCCCCATCAGTGCCTGGACGACTGGAGAGAGCAAATTAGAGAATTAAAAAGGGGCAAACACACTTCACTAGCCTTGCTGCTGCTGCTGCATTTTATTATATTGGAGTCCTCTGTGTGGCAGTCTGAACTGTTGGGTCCTGCATTAAAGATGCTGTTGACACAAATGTGAATCAAGGATTTGTCAGATGGAAAGTTGCAGAAGTTTTTGTTGCATAATGCAGTACTTTGAGTGGTCCAAGGAGTCCTCTCAGGTGCTTGGTTTGTATCTGTCTTGCATCCTAGAGTTACATGAAATAATGAGTTTGAGGTCAGGGAAGAATAATTCCCCATTTTGGATCGATTTGGAGAAGGGGGAGGTGATTATCACTTTCCTTGTAGCCTGGGCTTGTTGCTTCCTACACTTCCGCAGTCATTGGCATATAATGGTTCCTTCCTTCCAAGGTTTGGACAAATCCCTTCATCTCTGTTTTTTTCCATCCTGTGGTGTATTTGAGGTTTTGAGGCCTTTGGTTTCCTTGATATTTATTCTTGTAGTGGCTGTTTTGGCTGGTGGGTGGTTTGCCATCGGTGCGAGCCGAGAGCCCAGCACGTGACCTGCAGACCCTTTTGAGCAGGACTCCTGTGGTGCAAACAGCTGGTGATACCCCCACGACCACCTTGTCTTGCCTTCATGGAGCCCGAGGCAGAATTGCACATAATTTTTAATTGGTAGCATATGATATTAATCAAACTGCGTATTCCATAAAGTGACACACTGATATCTTTATGCAAATGTGAAGTGGGATTAGAGAGATAGAAGCAGTTGTTTGGGAAAAGATTTAGTTTAGATCTTTGATTAAAGCTTTGTGGAATTGATTTTGTTTTCTTTTTCTTCTGATAAGATGTGGTAAGATAGGCTGCAATCTTCCAGTGCCCTGTGGCTGTGGTTCTCCTGTGGGCTTTGTGTTGGAACTTCTGAATTAGTTTCAAAGTGAAATTAATTTCTGAGCTCCTGGACATTCAGTTTATTTCCGATCTCATTCAGGATGTGTGATCTCTTAAATGAAATTTAGCAGACTCTCATCTTGGGGGAAAATGTGAAGATTTTTTTCTCAAATCTTTCTCACAGATGTGTTAGGCCAGGCTGGATAGGCCTTGAACAACCTGGTCTAGTGAGTGGCATCCCTGCCTATGTCAAAGGGTTTGGAACTACATGATCTTTATGGTCCCTTCCAGGCCACACTGTTCTGTGATTCTCTGATTACTTTAGTGAAATATCTGCAAACAGGTCCCTCCAAGGATTTTATTCCCTAGGTTTTCAGTACTGTTTGTAAGCTGAAGTAGTAAATTATAGCAGAAGTAAAAAGATGGTTTTAAACATGGATGCTAATTAGACTTAGCCAGCAGGGAATTATGAGGCAATACACATTATCTAAGCCCTGTGGGTAAATAATAAATCATGGTGTAAATGTTCTTTAAAATGTTGTATTCTTGTCTAAAAAGTCTCTTCCTTATTTGAGAATTTCTTATTTTTCCACAATCTAAAGCACATCTTCAGTATAAAATACATCTTTGTCTAATCGTGAACTGATTTTTCAGAATTAAATTACCTCTATTACTCTCCTCCTATTTTTCAGTTCTCCAGAATCTGTCCTTATAATTAATTTACTTGTCCCACAATCCTCAGCCTTCTGTATTCTTGGATTCTCACTCTTTTACATTATTCAAGCTGTAGGCGATGCACAGCTCCTATCCCAAACCCCCCAGAAGTTGTCACATATTTTTCATATGATTTGTACAAAGGGTAATCTCTCGTCAGGAAAATGGGTTCTGGTGGTGAAATGTCACCCACAGCTGAAACACTAGCTGTGAATGACATGTATGGTAGGAATAAATGAATTGCAGAGCTGTGCAGCTGCTTTACCTTGAAACCCTGTCTGGGGAAATGCTGCACTTTGAGGAGGAAAGCAGGCAGAGTTTGCTGTGCCAGTTCACGGGGCAGGACCCTCTTGGCAAGGATGGCTGGCAAAATCCTTCATCTGTCATTTCTACCACATCTCTCCTGTTTCTGTGATTAATTGTCACCCAGAGGCAGCAGTCGCCTTGAAAACCAACCTAGGCTGGTTTATTCTCTGAAACTTTGTGTCTGGTGAGGTGATTGTCAGTCACTGCTTGTGATGCTCTGCCTAGCTCTCCTTGTGCTTCTGTTGTCAGGGATATAAATTTAATGATAAAACCTTCTGGGTTAATCTGTCTCAGGCTGTGAATTGTTTTGTGTACCATTTGTGAATGGCCAGAGGGATTAAATATGGGATAAATAAACAATGGTGTTCTATAAAAGATCATTGTTTTGTCTCCACTTCCAGCACATATAGCTATTATGTTAATATTATACTAATGTGGATATTTCCTATGCTTTTGGGATCATTCTGGTGATCAAGTCAGAATGGCTTGGAATTGGTGGTGTGTATGAAAACAGAACAGAGAGGAAAATGTTATGGCAGGGGACTAGAAAGAGTAGAAATTGTGGACTTTGGATCACCAGAAATGTCTGCCTTGGTTATATCCAGAACAGCCCAATCCGTGTATTTTCAACTAAGTGCAGTGAGAATCCTTGTGGGTAACAGCATAGCACATCCTGTAGTGTAAATAAAATCTTGTGTGTCAGTCCAGGTACCTTCTCTAAGTCATCCATACCTTTGCCTCCCTTCCTGTACAACAGCCCCACTCTACCTTTCTCTGATCCTTGGTGAATCTTCCTTCAGCTACTTGTTTTCTCCTTAGTGGGTCTTCAGAGTTTGGTGACTGTTCAATATATTGGGTCTAAAACATACCTTTTTTTCCATGAGAAATACAAAACAGCTGTGTCTTCTTTTCCTGTTTTGGAATATTACACTCCATACCCAGCAACAAGAGAAAGCGTAGCTCTGCATCTTTCTGAATTAGCATCAGCAGGGCAGCAATCTTCCTTATGTAAAACTAAGACTAAAGATCAGAAAACAACCTTTCAAGAGCTATCATTCTTACTTGGAAAAGCACACAAATATGGCATGTGAAAATAACGTTTTGTTGAGTTTTGGATAGGCAAGAAGAGTAGATGCTCGTGGGTGCTCCTAAAGCAACGTTTATATTTGCAATTAGAGGAGAGCTTTGTGAGAGAGAGAAAAACAGATAATTTGTTATAAAATATATTAAGTGCAAGGGGGCTTTTTCCCCTCTCAGAAAGGAGAGTTGCCAATATATAAACATTTCAGAGAGAATTTTACACCACCTCATCTTTATGTCAGGCAGCATTTAATGGTTGAATGATCTCCTGCCCCAGCACTTGGCAGTTATTCTCCAGGGGATGACTTTGAGGATTACAATGACAGTCTATCAGTGGATCTTTTCCAATATAAACTAGGCTAGGACCATTTAAAATCAGTTGCTATCAACAAGTCAAATTAACTTTATTTGTGTTAGAGGTTTTCCTGTGAGTATTTTATAACAACGTGGAATTTTAATATCCGGACGGGCTTTTCCTGTTGTTGGGGTGATTTGGGAATGTGCTAATTCATGTGATTAAGAACAATTTACCTGATTTCTTTCAGAATTATGTGATTTGTAACATTCAGGTCCAATCAGCATTCAGCACTCACAGAGCTTTTTTCCTATTCCTGCCTTTTACAGGTAGAAATAACACTTCAAGATATCAATGACAACCCACCAGTATTCCCCACAGATATGCTGGATCTGACTGTAGAAGAGAATATAGGAGATGGATCTAAAATACTGCAGCTGACAGCCATGGATGCTGATGAGGTAGGAGCACGGTTTCATATTTGAATGTTGGTACTAAAAGTGCTGTTCTGGAAATACTTTTCTAGCTGTTCCCTTCATCCCTTTGTGTGAGCTTGGCCTTGGGAATCAAGGCATTCGTTCACAAAACTCTGTGCAGTGTGGTGGAGTCACACACAGGCAAGTGAGACAACTTTAAAATGGTTTTGCCCGCTGAGATTCATTCCTGTGAGGATGCTGCTACTAAGGTGCTGTGAAGAAACTACAATGCTGTTGATGCAGTCATTTATTTTAGAAACCAAGTTATGAAAATGTTAATCATAATATTTTCATTCACTTGAACTGATTCTTCTCACAGGGGAAAGGCCTAAAAAGTCAATATAAACACGCAAAGAAGTTTGTGTTACCATTAAAATACAGAGTTACACTTAACAACAAGAAGCAGTTCTTGCATTCAAATAATAGGGTAATTCAACCTCCTCAAGCAATTCCTGGCCTTTTTTGTGTTAGCTTGGTTAGTCTTCCTGTGATTGTTAATTGGTGTACTTGATCTTACTACTACAGAGGGAACCACGGGAACACCACTGGGAATAGCACAAATGTGATTGTAAATATTTTGTTCTTCCCTTTATTTTCTATTAGTAGCCTGATATACAGACAAAACTCAGGATTTTGGAGAGGTGCACTTCTGTAATAAAAATTCTAGCTGTTTGGGTTTATTTTAGGAAGAAGTAAATATTGAACTACCACTCTCTGGTGTGGTATGGCAAATATACCGAAGATTACAGCAATATCTTTTGCTCTAGCCTCTTTTTAACTATTCCTTGAACTGCACCTAATCTGTTACCCATTCTGAGGCACTCCATCCAGTGGAAAGTGATTTTTTACCTTAGAAATCAGTCAGTCTTTTTATCAAAAGGAATTATTTCAATTTCCCTACCAGAACATTTGTAACTCAAACTCTTTACAGAGGCCTCAAGTTTTCCTAGCAATGTGCAGCTTAGGGTCGAGATACCTGTCCTTTTTCCCCCTCCTTTTTGAAGTTCAGGGCACAGTATAAACTAGTATCACACATAGCTGTGATTTTAGCTGCACTCTGTTAGAAGCACTCTGGTCAGAAAAGAGGTGAAGAATGTGGTCACCTTTGAAATTCTCATCAGATGTGATGGCTAAGCCACACAATTGGAGGAAGGTGTGTGACATCCCCTAGGCACACCTGAGCACACAGCTGAAGCACTGCTTACAGCTCATCAGGCTGGGCACCTGCAGAAGCCTGTTTTCTTTCTAAATTTCCTTTTATCAGTTAGCTCAGTCTTTGAAGCAACACCCCAGAGGGAAAGTTTGGCACGAGGCACTCTGGCAAGGTCAGGTGACTAATGCTTGTCTCTCACAAATATGAGCGGGTGTTTATCTCTGTTAATTTGCTTTTTTAGGCAAGAGTATTTGAAACAGCTATAGAATTTCTTTCTGCCTGATCTCTTTGATGTGTTGTTCATAGCAGAAGTGTCACTGGCATGCCAGCAGCAGGTTTCAGCTGTGAAACTTGAGCTCTGGCCTGGCACCAGAGGAGGGCACAGTAAATGTCTGCTTGCTCACTAAAATGCATTGCCAGGCACCATCAGCACACTGGACTGCATCTGAGGTTAGAGGTTACCAAACTTTCAGTATCTTTAAGCCTATCTTGTAAAAAGAAGGACACAACATTTTTCTATGCAACATTACTTAAATGTACTTTCAACCAAAATGCTCAAAGTCCCCATGAATGCTTTTCTTGTTGTTTTTTCCAAGAACAAATGAGATTTTTTGACCCAAAAGCAAATGCTTTTGACTTGCAGCACAACCCAAGAGATC
Source organism: Climacteris rufus (assembly GCA_013398175.1). NCBI lineage: Eukaryota > Metazoa > Chordata > Aves > Passeriformes > Climacteridae > Climacteris > Climacteris rufus. The sequence goes on along the minus strand of VZRZ01004364.1, from coordinate 61,783 downwards.
AGAACTGTGATTTTAATGATATGTGATTTGTCACTTTGGGGCTTTTTATTTACAGGGGTAAATATGTTTCCATGCAGAAACTGACCTTTGAGGGGCTGCTGCAAGCAAGGCGCCCATGAGTTTCTCCTGACCATGAGCTGTGGCCCTTGCCATGGGTGATGGCAGGAAGAGCTGCCACATGGCTGCCCCAGGTCCTCCCTCCTTCCATCCCTCACTCCCTCTCCTGCTCCTTCCCTCCCATCTCCAGAGAGCAAGAAAAGCAGAGCTGAATTCACTGTCAGGGATTTAATTTAATCTTCAAACATAAAGCAAGAATAAACATTGATCCTTATTAAGATGTCACACTGCTTGGTGCTGCTGGCTTGAAACTGAAACAGGTAACAGAGCTTTTTGGTATTGATTGGATGAAATCCTTTTATGAACAGTGGAGCAAAAAGTATCTGGGTAATCTTGTCATTTCACATCTCATAAATAAAAACTGTGTGCGTCTGTGTCTTTAGTGTGGGACTGAAGCAGGGACTGGGCAGGAAGGCTGTTTATTAAAGGAAACTGTTCTGAAAAATAATCTCCAAGCTCAGTTACCGGAACGATTCTTGTCTTACTGAAAGTTATGATGTGGTTTTCCTGGCAAATAACTTGATTTGACCACTTCTGTTTTGACTTAGGGAGCCAATGCCCTCGTCACATACACCATTATCAGTGGTGCAGATGATAGCTTCCACATTGACCCCGAGTCTGGGGAGCTGATAGCCACCAAGCGCCTGGACCGGGAGCGCCGCTCCAAGTACTCCCTGCTGGTCCGTGCCGACGACGGCCTGCAGTCCTCAGACATGAGAATAAACATCACTGTCAGTGATGTAAATGACCACATCCCCAAATTCTCCAAGCCAGTGTACTCCTTTGACATCCCAGAAGATGCCACTCCAGGTAAATAAGAGATGGAAATACCATTGCTGACTTAATCAAGTGGTTGTTTTCTTCTTTTAAAGCTCGTTTCATGTGGAAGTGTTTTGATGCTTAAAAAGTGGGTTGGAAACTAGAAAATATCTAGTTTTCAAAAACTGTGTTCTATTACATGTCATACAGATGAGAAATTAATATTACTTGCAATAAAACTATTTTATTTATATTTCCAAGATTTTATACAGATTGCTAGTACCAAAGCAATATCTGCCAGTAGCATCTTAGAAGCTTATTTTAAAATATGAATTAACAAAGGAGATGGAAATGACATGGTGAGAGCTTTCAAGCTTTCATTAGGGCTTTCATAAGCATGGGAGTCTCAGTTTGGGACAACCAAGATTAGCCCCATGCCTCCAACTTCTGCACTCTGTCCCACAGTCCCTGGCCCAGAATTTGGTGGTGTTTTACATTAAAGGATTGCAGTGCAATCAACTGTGCCTCAGGAATCTGATCTGGAAGTAATTGAGATGTCTGTGTAGCACAGAGTGCTTTGGTTTCAGATCCCCAGCCATGCTCTTTTCTCTCAGAGCCTTGAGTCTCACTCTATTTTAGCAGGAATAACCCTGGAAAAGGCAAGCCTAATTCCCTCCACATTAAAATGAGACTTCTCTTGTTAATCATTTTATGGGGTGTACATTAGTGCCTTATATCCAGGTTAGCAGTGATGGATGCTGAAGGAAGAAATAGGCTGATTTGGTATTAAAGTCCTGCATCTTCTCCTGTTTTGCTCTCCAGCAGTCCTGGAGCAGCTGGCAGGCTCACCCCAAGGTTCCACTTTCTATCCCAGAGAGTTATCCCCGTTCCTCTTGCAGTTAAAGAAATGTTAAAGCATGAGGTAATCAAATGGGTGTAAAAGATACCAGCATATTCAGCTGGATTAAAGGGACTTGCAGCAGTGTTCTTTGTTCTGGTGATATTAGCAGTTTTCATTATCACTTTGCTCAAAAATAGTTAACTGTGCTGTAATGCACGTAGTTCATCTGGTTCCATGGAAAGGAAATTTAATGATTTATTTTCTTGAAAATGAGCTGATCTTTATTATAATTAGTGTTCAAAATACTAAAAAGTGACACTTGATTTCCAAACTTTAGTCAGATAGGTCAGTCATGCGAGGGCAGCTATGCAGAAATGAAAACACTGGCACAAATTCACAAGGCGTTGAATTTCAGAAAACATGGAGAACGGACCCTATAAGGTTTCTAGTTTTCTAACCACACTGCTTCAAAAAGCAGAGCTGGGATATGTGGTATGTGCTCACATTTTGGTTTCTGCATTTGGAAAGAAATATCCAGAAGGTTTCAGAACTTGTAATTGTCTGCGGGAAGGAGAGGGTCCTTTGAGTCATAGAAAGACAATACCTAGCAGGACAAAACATATTTTTGCCCTTGTTGATATCTAATCTGGATAAAGATAAAAAACATTCCCGGCCATTTCTTGGGGTGGTTCAGTAGCCCCTTAAAGCAAGAGTGTGATGTCCCTTTCAGCTTTGGAAGACTCTTTGTAATAGTTACTCAGACAGTATCAAGGCTTGAATTTGTACTAGAGGACAGCTCCCATACTGGGGAGCTGCTTGGCAATGAGGTGGCTCTGGCCAGCTCAGGGAGCTGTCTGTTCCAAGTGCCTGACAGTGCCACCCTGTCACGCCATGCAGGTTCCTTGGTGGCAGCCATTCTTGCCACCGACGACGACTCCGGCGCCAACGGGGAAATCACCTACACTGTGAGCGAGGATGATGAAGAGGGAATCTTCTTCCTGAACCCTGTCACCGGCGTCTTCAACCTGACGCGGGCGCTGGACTACGAGGCACAGCAGTATTACATCCTCACCGTGCGCGCCGAGGATGGCGGTGGCCAGGCCACGGCCGTCAGGGTGTACTTCAACATCCTGGACGTCAACGACAACGCGCCCGTGTTCAGCACCAGCTCCTACAGCACGTCCCTGATGGAGAACCTGCCCCCCGGATCCGCCATCCTCAACTGCAGCGCCACCGACGCCGACCACGGTAGGGCTTCCCTCACCTTCTCTACCCGTGATCCAAAATGCGTGTTTCACCTTAGCAATGTATTAGAAGGCTTATTAAAAAGGGAAAGTTAGGGCTGCCCTTAAGTTATTGCTCTCATATGCTTAAATTTGCATTTAAATTGGACCAAAGTCTTCCTGCAGACTTTTTTTATGAAAGTTTATGATATATTCTAAAGAAGGTTGTGGTAATATCAGGTGTTATCTGCAGTCATCTTAAATGTACTGCAACTTTTAAGTGTATTGTGAAGAGAATTGTCACCTACAGAATGTTGATAGTGGAGGTTAAAAAACTGATTAAAAGAGATCTTGGAAAATTTCTCACTGAAATTAGCTTTAATCTTGGGATTATTTATGGCATCTAGAAGATGTTAATGGGTTGGAGTGCAAAAGGTACAATTTTTATAGCTTGCTTAGCCATTTTCCCATGCAGCTTGTGCCCAAGCAAGAATAATTACAGAATATGACCATAAAATGCGTAAACATCATCCAATAGTGTAACACATTTTCTGAAGTGTCCACAGACATTACTCAGTGTGACTTAATGCAAAACTCTTCATAACACTCACAGTGACTTTACAGGTGAAGGTTATTTTTGTGACATGTTGAGCAACCTTGCCTCCTCTCAACTTGACAGGGGCTCAGCAGAGCCCAAGGAAGTGTCTCGCACTGAGATGTGCTTCAAGCACAAAGCACCTACATGCTTCGAGGAATCCCAGTTTGTGCACATAAAACAACTGAACCCATCAAGATTATTCAGTAAAGCAGTTTTTCCTTGGGAAACACTGAGTTGTTGAACTCAAACACTTTTGTGGAGAGATAAATTTTGCACTGAAGGAGGGAACTTTTAGTGGTTAAAATCATGTAACTGGTTTTGAGATCACAATGAGGAAGCGAGCAAGAAGAGATTCCAAGATAGGCCAACAAGTCAGAAGTTGTAACTTTGTGATAATGACTATTCTTGCATGAATCTCTCTTTCACCACGCTTTTTAAGGCTTTTATTTTATGTAAAGTTGGAGGATGAACTTGGGCTTATATCACGCATACAGGAAGGGGTTGTTCCTTCAGACTTGTAGATAAATGGTTCTGTGTCTACCTCCTCTTTTATTTCTTCTTTTCCTGTTAGGACTACAACACTTGGTTTCAAATCTTTCTGAAAGTTAATTTCACTTCACCATTGTGGGTCTGTTTTCCTTTCCTCTTGCACCTCATACATTAATTTCCATCTGTGTGCAGTGGATGGGAACTATATCATAGCACTGATGTACCAACTCGCATTCATCACACACTCAGTTTTCAAGGAGGCAAATGAATAGTAGAGGAACAATGCAATGAGAAGTCAGATATCTTGCCTTTTATATTTTCTGGCACACTTTTCTAGCAGGCTGGATTTAAAATTAATAGGGCAGAAATATCATTCCAAGAGCATGCCAGGTTGAGTTCTCCCATAGGACTGTAACTTAAGCAAATGTTTTGAGCTATTGTTGTTTCTGTTTCAAGCCCAAACTTGTTATCTTGTGTCGTCTTATATTTATCTAGAGCACAGAAATAGCTAGTGCTAGTATTATACTCCTCTCCATGTGCTCACAGATAATGCACTCAATACAAATATAATTTTGTTGATTATTTATGTTACATGATCCCATAGTTTGAAGGAGCTCTGAAAAGACATTGTTTTATAATGAGGTATGGCTGTTTTTTTAGGATAAACACTGATAAAAGACAGAAACATAGTGATAGTGAAGTTGCTCCAATTTTCATTTTCTTGTACAACACACCCCTTGGGAAACAGCAGCTGTTTATCTCAGCTTGGACTGTTTCATATACAGATCCATAGGAAATATGAGCTACAGCTCTTAGATATTTAATAATATAGCAATATAATAATATATACTAAGGAATACAGTTACCTTAAACACATTCATTTTGAGATTCAGATCTAATTTTGTTTCAACAAAGAATTAACAGGAAAAATCTCAGAGGAAAGCACATGCACAGTTGTCATTGTGTTAAAAGGTATGGTAAGGGATTCCTTCAGTCAAAAGCCACTGTCATTTCCCAGCCAGACTCTACAGGTATTTATAGAATGGCAGGGAGGAAGTAGGATTTTTTTTTTCTTTTATTTTTTTTTAGTCTCATTAGTAAATAAATAAAAATAGAAACAAAACCCTTTAAAAGAGCATTATCATGAAATTGGTGACTCCATGTCTGTCCTTTCAGAGTTTTATCAGATTAACCGTCAGATAAAATAAACCTAAAGTTCCTTCTCCCTAAGAAAAACTCAGCTCCAAACCTTGGAAGGGGGGATGGACGAGATGCACAATGCCAGCTTGGTGTGCTGTGTTTAAAAAAAGAATAGTTCATTAAGTGGCTCCACTGATATTTAGGCCACTCTTCTGTTTCACAGTTTAGTTTATATAAGGATTACCAGAGTGGAAACCTATGAGAATACAGGACAAAGAATGAAAAGGTTCATGGAGGTGAGATAAAGAAGAGCAAACAGTAATTAATGTTTTTTAGGAATAAACACCATTGCAAACACTGGGGGAAAAAATAGAGTATTTTTCAAAGTAATTTTCTTCTGCATGACCCAAATGCTACCCATCTCCAAAAACTGACAAAAATCATGAATTGCCAGAAAGTACTCTACTGAAATCAAGACTTTCATCCATGTCATTAGTAATTTGAAAATACTACTGAATAAAAAACTGACTAGCATTAAACTTTCACTGTCCTTCACTTGATCAAAGTAATGGAGAAACACTAATATCTAGCAGATAAATGTATTCATTTCTTTAATTGCATTCAAATATTTTGTCTGTCATGTTTGGTTCTATTCATTTTATAATTTAATTCGTACAAGAGGAAGAACAGAGAGGGAAATATGCCAATTAGAGTAGCCACTGGGGGAAAGACAAGTAAGACTAGATTTCACAATTCTGAGCATAATAAACAGCAGAGATTAAAAAATCAAATGCAGGAATAATTTTATTATCAAAGCAATTTACTTGGAGAGAAAAGAGCTTCTGAGTAAAAATGACAAAATGCACAGCAAACGGTGAAGTGGGCAGCTTAGTTTCTTTGCATGACCAAGCTAGTTTGAGGGGTAAATTAGTAGCTAATGGTGGGTTAATTTACTAACCCTAAATCACAGTCTTGAATACTCAAAACAAGAAAAAAAAACAAAATTAATTAAAATAGGAATAAGATAGATGAGAGACAGCTCATTGCACAATTAGATGTTGCTCATAATTAGTTGCTTAGAGTGAACTGTGGAATCGAAGCAGTAACACACATTTTTTTCCTGTATGGAATATTTAAGGATATTTCACAGACTTGTTAAGGTTCAGGATGCATTTCCCTTACCAGAATGATAAATCTCTCCCTTGACCATAATTGCTAGTTACGTTTTGATCATGAGATGAGGGCTGTTCATCTGATATTTTGGAATACCATGCCATATATGGGAAGCATACCTTTCCCCCGTATTCACTCTTGGCTTGCTCCAGCTAGGCTTGGGAGTTTCTGGTTGTGGCTTTTCTTAATTGAGTGGAAGAATTCATGAAATAATTACATTAATAATAATAATGTTGAATTTGGAAGAACGGAGGAAAACAGATGTTCAATGAGCAGAAGAACGACTGAGTCTTGGTTTCTAAAGGAAAATCCTTCCAACCCTTTATTCCTAACCACTGTAGAGGAAATTTACATGTGGTGCCACCATGCAGCTCCTGCTGAATGACATGCAGAGATGAACCCTGCCAGCCATTCCCTCTGCAACCTCTCTGATTAACATCCTTCCCTTTCTCTCTCTTTTCAACTCTTGTCAGAAAATAATAATTTCAAAGGCTTCTGCTCCACTGTGAAACTGCGCTGAAATTAGCAGATGGATGCAAAAGTGGTGGTGAGGAGGCTGAACAGTCAATGTGGTTGTACAGTCCTCATTTCCATAGGAAAATGAAGAAAAGTTTCCTATGGAAACGAGGCCAGAAATATTCATACCTAGGTCAGTGGGATGAAGTCACATTATCTACCTTTCTTCTCTCTCCCCAACCAGGCTCCAACTCTCAGCTGTCCTTCAGCATCGCGTCCGGGGACAGCGCGGGGCAGTTCGGCATCGACAACAGCGGGGTGCTGAGCATCCGGCAGCCTCTGGATCGGGAAAGCCAGTCTTTCTACAGCCTCGTTGTGCAGGTCCACGACATGGCCCCCCTGCCAGCCTCCAGGTACACCAGCACAGCCCAAGTCTCCATTATTCTGCTGGATGTGAACGACAGCCCTCCCAGCTTCATCTCCCCGAAGGTGACCTACGTCCCCGAAAACACGCCGATAGACACGGTGGTGTTCAAAGCACAGGCGACCGATCCCGACAGCGGCCCCAACAGCTACATCGAGTACAGCCTGCTCCGGCCTCTGGGAAACAAGTTCAGCATCGGCACCATCGATGGGGAGGTGAGGCTCACTGGGGAGCTCGACAGGGAAGCTGTGGCCAACTACACCTTGACTGTGGTAGCCACAGACAAGGGCCAGCCCTCCCTTTCCTCGTCTACAGATGTGGTGGTCATAGTCCTGGACATCAATGACAACAACCCCCTTTTTGCCCAGAAGCTTTACAAAGTTGAGGTGGCGGAAAACACTTTGACAGGGACGGATTTAATCCAGGTGTTGGCCACGGACGGGGATGAAGGGACAAACGGGCAGGTCCGCTACGCCATCACGGGTGGAGATGCCAACAATGAGTTTCGGATCGATTCTGTGACAGGGGTGATAACTGTGGCCAAGCCCCTGGATAGAGAGAAGAAGCCCTCCTACACACTGACTGTGCAGTCATCTGACCGCGGGAGCAGCCCCAGGACCGATACCACCACAGTCAGCATTGTTCTGAAGGATGTCAATGATTTTGTTCCCACGTTTGAACTTTCTCCCTACTCTGTGAACGTCCCCGAGAATTTAGAGACGCTCCCAAAAGTTATCCTTCAGGTGAGTACATTCAGCAGTAAATACGTGTCTCTGACAATGAGTAGCATGCCTACATGGTATTTATGTACAGTGTCCTTCCTCCAAAATAAAAAGGGGCAAAACAGTTGAAAAGTTGCCTCTTGGCTATAATTAAACTTGCAGTTGTTGTTGGCTTGTTTTCCTTTTTGTTTGTATGGCTGGGTTTTTTTTTTTTTACCAAAAGTTTATATTATATTTTGGAGTTCTGTATGTGTTTTTCCTACCTAACCTCCTGCCTCCACTGGGATTTTAAGAGTCTGTTCTATCTCTCATCTCATTCTCAACTTCCACACAACAAATCTGTCAATCTGGTCATTGCCTACATGGGATGAGGCTGTGTGCCAAATAATGAGAGAGTAGTAAATGGATTCAAGCAGCAGGACGTGCAGTGCTTGCTTTCATATGGAGCTCAGCCTATACCAGGTCATTTTTGGGTTTCACCGAGCCCCAACACATTTATGCTTGAGGAAAAATAGGTAGTCAACTATTTAATATTTTCGAACTATGCTTTTTACAATTACAGCTAGTTTGTACTTAAATAATTTGATTAATTCAATCTGTTAATCTGGATTATTATCATAGCAAATATTTCCTCTATCCCAATATAATTTTACAGACCCTGCACTCATCAGGTCTTTGATATCTCTTCTGTTGGCAATGCTTGTGTAGGTTGTAGCAAGGGATGATGACCAAGGGGTGAACAGCAAGCTGACCTACGTGCTGGTGGCCGGCAATGAGGAAGGAGCCTTCACTCTCTCGGGCAGCGGAGAACTGCGCTTGGTGCGCAGCCTGGACCGGGAGGCCAAGGAGCAGTACCTGCTGCTGGTCACGGCTGCTGATGCAGGTGAGGCAAGCAAAAACTCCCTTTTGCTGAGGTTGTGTGGGAAATGTTGCCTTCCTGAGAGAAAATAAATGTTTTCCTGATGGTCTGAAAATTTATGGATGGACATTGCGTAGCCACGTTGAATGGAGATCTCTGTGGGGAGAGCTGGGCTTGCCTGATATCAAAGGAAATTTGGTTTCTGGAAATCAGGATTTTATTCTTATGTCCAGTTGTCTGCTGTTAGTGGTACTCACTACAGATTTGGGTAGATGGATTTTTGCCCTGCACTAGTAAGCGGTCCTGCCTAAGTCATAAGAACCTCATGCATGACAGGAAAAACCACAGTATCAATGGTGATAAAACCCAGAAAATGTTGGCATCTGAAATGTGCAGAGGTCACACCAGTGGTAAGAAAACAGCTATGGACTACCCAGTTAATCTTATGGAAATCCTAGCCCTGAAAAGTAATAAGAATTTACGATTCATTATTTTAATCTCCTGCTTTGCTCAGCATCCAGTCATACGTTTGCTCCACAATACCAAATGTATTCCAAGTTCTTCCATTTAAAAACAGGACATGAAGTCTTGTTGTGAAGATCAATTACACTTTCACTTGAGGTGTCCAAGCACAAAATTTTGGTTTCAGATTTTGGTGTGAATATTATTAACAAAGACATCCTGCATCATATTTTGGACTGATCTCCAGTCTCCCATGGTTTAACGGATTTAATTTACTGCAAAACTTGTTCTTGCTTTCTAGCAGTAAAAATAGAACCAAACCTGACTTGTTGACAAGTGAACACAGTTTTGTTTTCTGCCATACTGTGTGTAGTATCTTGTGTCAGTGACAGTAGCTATGGCTTGTATGTTCCTATTGCAGCAGTGCTCAGGTATTCCACAGCCTGAGCACAGCTGAAGCTGCAAAACACAACTTTAGGACTTGAAGTCTGATCTGTCTTGTACTTTGACTAGAGATACTGTGTGCTTTCTGGTTTTTACACTGGCTTTCCATTGCTCTGTAGCCTCAAACTGCTCACTTGTGACTTGGACTTGCTTGGGCTTGAACGTCCTTATGTTTCTTTGGAAGCTGAGGCTGGATTTGTAAGGGATCACAGATCCTTGTTGTGTCTTTGATCTGTTAGTCCAAGCTGACAGAAGTCAGTGAGGGCTGTTCAGAACAAAATACGCAAAGCCTGAACTGATAAGGGGTGTCAATCAGCCAACAATTATTGTCGTCCTTGGAAGAGGGAGGGGAGCAGAAGCAGCTGTACCCCAAGCCTAGCACCATGTGTAAGCCAAGAGTCTGCCAGAGCACAGTCTTTTCCTAGACTCTGGTTCCCAAAAATATATGAAATCCAGGAGATTTAACCAACAGCTAATTCCAGCAGTCCCAAATGAAAATCTTTAGTTGTGTTGGGAGATCTCTGAGTTTCAGGTAATCCAAGGAGAAGTTAATACATGAATTGTGCATGGGACCTTTGCCATAAGTGGCTGACAAGAACAGCAACATGTTTTATGAGTTCCTGTGTTAAAACATGCAGATATCACATTGAGTAACCACTGTTTGGAATTTCTCTTTTAAATTCGCTGTGTTCTTGTAAAGCTAACTCACAAGTTCCTATGCCGTCCTGTCAGTGTTAAAATATAGTAGCAAGTGTGTTCAGAAGCAGCTGTTCAGTAGTAACCTTAAGCTACATGTAAGTGTTCTGCTGTGCTTAAGTTTACAATCTGACTATGCCACAGCTGGTGTGATTTGGAGTAGTTTTCAACTAGCCTGGTAAATAACATTAGCTGTCTTTGTCTGATTCCACTGAAGAGTTGTTCTGAATTCATACCATCAAAGAACACATTGAAAACTATGCTACTATGTGATTTATCTAAACTAAAACATCGCAGGAAAGTAGAAGTCTTCAGGAGAAGTCAGCAAAGAAGTTGGCAAAACTTAACTTAATTTCATGGAAGTGGGATGTGAACCATAGGCATAGTAGATATCCAGGTGGTACCACGCTGGCTGCTTCATTAAATGAGGTATTTCTTGCCATGCTAGCAAAAAGACGGCAGTGACACAATCTTAAAATGGCTAAGAAGTGTTTGGAGTATTTATATTCTTGAATAGCTGCTAAATGTTTATAAAAAAACCTCACAGATGTGTTCCGCTCTTCCCTAACATAGCATTTTTTTTAGAGTATTTTAGTTTGTGTTAGTTTGACAATTCTTAGAAAGAAATACACATGCATATTCATCCAGAAATACTCATGCACAACAGGTAGTGTTCCTTGGAAAGGGAAGCTGTGCCTGACAGCATTGAAGAAAGCAGACTTGTCTGAAATCCTCCAAATCCATATTTTCTTTGAAAATGAACCAAGGAAAAGGTATTATCCTTTGCACTTCAAGGTTGGCTTTTATTAGCTGTAATAAACAGTCTTTCAAGTTGTGTTTAGCAGCCCAAGCAACAGTCTGGCCATATATGGTGCATCTGATTTAAGGTTTGGGGTTTTTTTAACAGATAAAAAGCGTGGTACACATCCAGATGCTGTTAACTCTGGAAGAGTCCAGGTAGCATATCAAGACCAAAATTCTGTCTGTCCGCCCCTCTTCCCATTTTTCTTAGGATCTGCATCTCAATTTTTATAGGTTTAAAAATATTTAGAGATAAATAGAGACTGGTTTAGAGATAGATAGAGACTGGTTTAAAATATTCAGAGATGATATCCTGCTCCTGTAGAAGTCTATGCCAACTCTTCCTGTTCTTTCCAGGAAGCAGACACAACACATACTTAAAAACACCGTTAGACATGAGAACTAATGGATTCCCAACTTAGTTTTGGCTGTCTTCCTGGTCTCCTTATCCATAATCAAGGATTTCTTGCTTTTCTTATGTTTATTTTCACTTCATCAAGTTGTGACTGTGGGTTCTTGCAGTGTTACCTTAGCCTGTGTAGGGGGAAGTTGCTGGAAGAAGGATGATTTTTAATTTTTCTGTATTTTTATCTGGAGGTGTCAGTGCAATGCACCTTTATAGGTTTTACAGCATGTTTTGGCAGCAGGTACACTGAGTATAACAGCAAGAGGGGGATTAGGAGGTGGTAAAGCGTGGAGCCAGCAGGGCTGCACAGGACACGGTGCCTGCACCGGCTCGGGGATCTCTGTGCTCTTTCACTGCACACAGGAGTGCTTTTCCAGAGCCCAGATCTCAGTCCTGGGCACATGAGAAGAACTGTTGAGTTACTGAGAGCTGAGCTGCTCATGAGCATTCTGGGCAGGTCAGGTGGGGCACCGCCAGTGGGACCACATGGGCCAGCAGTGGAAATTTGGGCGGCTGTTGGAGAAATGCTTTCCCAAGCACGAGCTTCCCTCAGGCCCAGAGAAGTCAGTCATGATATATACATTGCCCTGGCTCTGGCCCAGCTATTCCTTGGCCCTGCCTGCTAATCCTCTGCCTGGTCCTCAGGGTGGATCGTGGGTCTGTGGACAGCTTTCCCTCCATGTGGGGGAGGGAAAGGACACACAAAACCACTTCTGGTGCTCGGCTCAGTGATTTGTGTCTGTGCAGCCTGCTTCGTGCCCAGTTTCCACAGGACAGTCTGCCTTGGTTTATCATCACTCTTCCCTCACTTCTGCACTTCCACTGTGCTCTCACTATGGCTGGGTCTTGGATGCCAGACCGCCACTCCAGGCAGTGGGGATTTATGAGGACACACAAAGCATCCATCAGTGGGAACATGCAGCATCTTCCAGAACTGTACACCTGTGACTTTGGTTGAGAAATAAAACATAATTCAACCCCAAAGCTTAGCCATCCCAATTCAGAGACCCTCTTGCAGCACAAGCTGTAAGACCAGAGTCCATGAATTATAAATACAGCGACAGGCAAAGTGATGGACTGTGGAATAACGGGATGGTGTTTAGATTGCAGATGCTGCCCCAGAATGTCTGCTAACATAAACGCCAAGAAACCTACACACAACTATTTGAATGTGTCTTCATGGGCCTGCTTCTACCACATAAATCTGTTCTGCTTTGCTATACCTTTCTTCATGGCAAAATGGTTGGGAAAAGAGACTTTCTACATTTTTTTTCACCCCATCTGGTGGGGATGCAGCACTAGGTAAACATTCAACTCTGGCAGCATGACAAGAACTGGTGCAGCTGCTTTTATCATCCATGTCTTTAACTCTTTGAGCAATTTTCTGGACAAATGTTAGCATTCCAACAGTCCTCCTCCTTTTATTTATTGATTGCAGGGATGTCATCTGGAAACCTGCTCACTGCCCAGGACTACTGTTTAAATAAACTGCAGCCACCATCTCTTCATTTGGTTGGTCAGAATGGCAAGTTGCCACAATAAAACCAAAATCAAATTGTGATGTTTCTAATTAGAAACTGTCTTCCTGTGTTTTGGGGTTTTTTAAATTTTATTTGGGTTGTGGTTTTTTTTAGGGAAAAGTGCTAAACTTCTCCAGACAAGATGCTGCTAAGTCATCAGTGGCAGTGGCACTGCCATCTAACTGAAAGCAATACAAACCCATTTTAGGATCCAATGATGACCCCTTAGAGGTTATGTTTTTATGTGTTTTATAAAGCAAACCAGCCTGCTTACGTTTTCTGGTGAGTAATGAAGGAGCAGCAAGCTGTGTCTTTTCTTTAATACTACTTCTGATAAAAATAAATACATTCAACACCACATTGCCAGCATATAATGTACCTTTAATATCACAATGCTTTGAAAGTAAGTGCTGCAAAATTATTTAATCCTAAATTCTGAGCTACTTTTTGTGAGTTTTTGTACTCACTAGCAACAGGATTGCTTTAAATTTATTAGATGGTAATTAGTAGCAGCTTTGAGGCTTTGCCTTGTACAGTTCCTGTCTCCACAGGAATTTTCTCAGTGTATAATACTTTGTATTTGAAAAAGATATGCTGCTAGTATTACTTGTGTTATTATTAAAAATCATGGGTTTCTCTGGTGATTTCCAATACCAGATTTGGCTATTTATGCAGGAGATACCATTGATTGATGCTTGATTTTCTTGTGTTGGTTTTGTGCTTTTCAGGGGCTTCCAGGATAAGTAGACAGTAATTAAATATGCAGCATCTTTTTGCATGATTAGGGAAATAAAATATTTCCCTTTGAAATTTTTTTTTTGTTAGGTCTTTATCCTTGTCACTGCTTCCCTTTTGTCTTTTTATTAAAAAAAGGTGAAATAGGCAACACTCAAGATTGGAGCGCTTTGAATATGTGGGTTGTAGGTTCAGCTCCCTAACTAACTCTTTTTCCCTTTAATTCTTGAATACTGCAGTCCACTTGGAAATCAGTGAATGTTGTGAACAGTGAAGTTTAAAGCAAGCCTTAGGCATTGTGTGTGTATGCATATGAGTATGCATATCTGGTTTTTTTAATCTGAGTTTTGTGAATAGATCCTTCCAGTTGTTTTTTCTACCCTGGAGGTTTTTAAGTTGATGTTGTAGTTGAGGGTACAAGACGTGACTTTGTTGTTTCCTTAGGTTGTAGCAGCTGCTCCTTGCGGAGTAGGAGATGTGACACCCAGGTAGGACGGAAGTGCTTCTTGCGGAGCAGCAACGTTTTACAAGTTAGCAAAGACTTACAGATAAATTTTCACTAATGGCATATCAAAGAAGTTGAACTTCAGTCACGTTTTTAAACCTAAATACCATGTTTTGGTTTTACATTACTGAAATTTAATTGAATTATTTTGATGTTAAAATGCTACAGTATTTTCCCCCCTCCCGGAGGTGTGATGTGTCTGGGGCTACAGTATTATCAGGATTATTTTATTTTATTTTTTATATCACTCCTGACAGCATTTCTGTGGTGAATAAATTAGTAATTGTTTCCAGATAAAATTGTTGCAAGATTTCTGGGAGCAGAGGCTCCCTGAGAGCTTGGCACTGTAGTTTGAGAGACTTACTCAGGTTTTCAGAATCTCTTTACTCCTGGTTGCAGGTGAAGTTCTGTCAGTGTTTGTAGTGTTTGATTTCATGGCTTTTTCACAGATATTATTTTCAAAAGGATTAACTTTTAGATGGAAAGACTAGATGTTATTGCCTCCAAATTGGAAGTTTAATTGGTTTTCTGAATTCCTGGTCAGTAGATAAGTGATTTGAATTTTCAAGGAATTCGAAGTTTAAAAATAAATATATATCATAGAATCATAGAATGGTTTGAGATGGAAGGGACCTTAAAGATCATCCTGTTCCACCCCGTGCCATGGGCAGGGGCACCTCCCACTGTCCCAGGCTGCTCCAAATCCTGCCCAGCCTGGCCTTGGGCACTGCCAGGGATCCAGGGGCAGCCACAGCTCCTCTGGGCACCCTGTGCCAGGGCCTGCCCACCCTCCCAGGGAACAATTCCTTCCCAATATTCAGCCTAAATTTATACCTTTGGTATGTGCATGTTTTTTAATCTAATCTCTGTTTACACCTCCATCTGTGTCTCCAAAGAAGGCACAGATGTTTCCTGTTCTTCCAAAAATCTGAGTTGTTTCTTCACTTGCATAAATCTCCCACAGAACTTCAGTAATTGGCTTTAAAAAATCTTGAGTTCAGTTTGTCAGGTTGAAAAGTATTATAATAAATTCATTTATAGACAGAGGAAGGTGGTTTTTAAGAATATGTGGGGTTTGCCTTTTGAATTTGAATCAGAGATAAACCTTAAAAATGCTTGATGGAAGAGAGTCTGGAAAATCATTTTTTACTCAGACAAAATATCTAAAAGAGATGAGATGTTAACACGAACAGACCACTGGGAAAAGACACAGAAAATTTTCCAAGATACTGGTTTTGGGCACTTCTGATCTTGCTTTCTTCTCTTTTTGCCAAGTTGAAGTTTACAGTGTTTTTGTTTTAAAGCTGTGTTGTAAGTAGGAGAATTGAATTTTGCCAGAGGGCTGTGATTTGCTCCAACTGAGAGCTGAGGATGGAGTTTATAACTGGACTGGAAGGAATCCTGTTTTGGGTGCCATTGTGTGCTCTGCCAGAACATGGTGTTCGGGCACCTTCAGGTGCTGCTGCCATTTGCTGCCATCCTTCCCTGTCGTTTGCTTTTAGCAGTTTCTGCAATACTTCAGCAATTTGTTAGAGCTCATACGGAATATTTTGGCTAATTCATATGAGATGGCAACAGTCTCCCAATGGTCTGGCTCTTGGTTTTGTCTTTTCCTGGTGTAGAATTTGCACTGTGCAGTGTTTGCAGATGTTGATAACAATATAGACTCACAGAATCATTTGGGTTGGAAGGGACCTTAAAGCCCATCTTGTTCCACCCCTTTGCCATGGGCAGGGACGCCTTCCACTAGACCAGGTTGCTCCAAGCCTTGTCCAGCCTTGCCCTGATCACTTCCAGGAATGGGGCTTGGGGATCAGTCCTGCATTCAGGAGCTTGTCAAGGAGTTTGTGGAGAGTCAAACACAGAATGAGTGAGAGGTTGCACCACGGACCTCATCGGAACTGCATGCAAGAACAAGGTTGTTTGTAATAAATAAATAGTTTAGGAGTAATTTTAGCTTTTCTGTTGGGGAATTCCTTTTGCTGGTTATGTGGTATATCCATACAAATGGATTTGGAACCATGACATCAATCTAATAGAGAAACCATCACTCTTGAAGTGTTGTCCTTCAAGATGGCATTCCTGAAGTACAATCACCATAAGGCCTGCACAGAGTTCAACAGGAGAATCCCAGCTGGGTTTTGTTGTGCTGTAGTTGGTTTATTTATAGTGGCTCTTAAGTAAATAATAGTCTAATGATGGATCTTCAAAATGTAGGGAATCCTTTCTGAATGTTTAAAACCACTGGAGGCTAATACTTGTCTTTGTTTTTTTATTTACAGACTCACTGAACCTTCAGGGTATGTCACAGATGGTCCTGGAAATTACAAATACAAGACAAAGTGCACCTGGCTCATTGAAGGAAGGTGAGTGTCGGAAGCAGCTTTGGGTTTCGTGTTGCTTATTGTGACTTTTAGGTGACTTTTATCTGCATTGAGTATTTTTAGGTCTCATGATTCTTCTGGCTGTTCTTAAAGCTAAATAGGGAAACATTTAATTACTCTTGGTAAATAAGTTTTTGGGTTTTTTGTGCAACTGAGCCCTCCAAGCTGACTTCTGATTGAGGGGGTTGTGTTGAAACAGCACATGGTAAACAAAAATCAGTGCATTTTTGTAAATAATGAAGGATTATGAAGTACTTAACTGATATCATAGTTATATATATATATATATATATATATATTCCATTCAAATGTTGGGATTCAAAACATGGGATTTTTTGGTAGCATAAAAAAAAAGAAAACTCTGAAACCTTTTAATCTTGAAGAATCAGTTTCTGTACTGATGAACTTCAGATGCTTCCTTACTCACTGGGCCATGCAGACTTCAAAGGGACTGTTGACCTTTTTTTGCAAGGGTTTTCTAGAAAAACTGGGAGAAGTCCCTCAGACCTCTCCCCTGGCTTTGCTGCCCTTCCTGTATTTGCCCCTTATATTGCTTACAGCAATTTCTTGCACAGGTTTTTAGGAGTGGCATATCTGTCACCCGATTGGTGCAGCAGTTCGCAGCAGTTCACAGCATTTCACTTGTTGAAATATTTTTTCATAGTACCAAGCTGGCTTCGGGACTGTAAGAACCATTTCTTTAGTCTCTAAAGCTTTTCCATGGTCAGATCAGATGCTGTGTGATAACATCTCTGTGTTCAGTCACATTCCATGTTGTTCCCTGAATCTGCAAGTAGAGAGGTCTGTGGATTAGTATTAGCCGTGTGAGAGCGTGAACTTGCACTGCACTGTGTAAACTGAGGGGCATCTGAGGAGGATCAGAACTTACTAAAAGCCCAGAGTGCACTTTTCCTCAGTCTTGTCCCCATGTTTAACATATCTGTAGCTGACACACAGTGGGGTCGAGGCACCCTTAGCAGATTTGCCAGTGGATACCAGGCTATATGGTGTGGCCGAGACGCTGGTTGGAAGGAATGGCATCCAGAGGGACCTGGACAGACTGGAGACATGGGACAGTGTAAACCTCATGCAGTTCAACAAGGCCAAGTGCAAGATCCTGCACCTGGGTTGGGGCAAGGCAGAGCACAAACAAAGGCTGTGTGGGCAGTGGCTGGAGAGCAGCCCTGGGGAGGAGGCCTTGGGGGTTCTGATGGGTGAGACCCGGCCCTGACCCAGCCCAGAACCCCCCGTGCCCTGGGCTGATCCCACAGCTTGGACAGCAGGTGAGGGGGGATTCTGCTGCTCTGTCCCACTCAGGTGAGACCCCACCTGCAGAGCTGACTCCAGCCCTGGGGTCCAACAGCAGAAGGATGTGGAGCTGATGGAGCGAGTCCAGAGAAAGCCACGGAGATGCTCTGAGGGCTGGAGCCCCTCTGCTCTGGAGCCAGGGCTGCAGGAGAGCTGGAGAGGGACTTAGGACAAGGGCTGGAGGGACAGGCCACAGGGAATGGCTTCCCACTGCCAGTAGATGGGCTACTGGAAGGGAAATATTCCCTGTGAGGGTGGGGAGGCCCTGGCACAGGGTGCCCAGAGCAGCTGTGGCTGCCCCATCCCTGGAAGTGTCCAAGGCCAGGTTGGATGGGGCTTGGAGCAGCCTGGGACAGTGGAAAGTGTCCCTGCCCATGTCATGGGGTAGAACGAGACGGTCTTTAAGGTCCCTTCCAACCCAAACAATTCTATGGTCCTTTGTTCAGAGGTCTGATGAGTTAGGAGGAATTATTCATTTTAGCTGCTTCAGACATTTATTTTAGTTGAGGAGGTTAAAGTCCTAAGATTCCAAGACAGTCAAAACTGAGGGCTAGGCTGCTCCATAGATCCATCCAGAATGATGAAATTGAGCACAAACCACTCACTATTAAGTCTGTAAGGAGCCCAGTTGTTTGAGGTGGTTAAGATCAAAAGTTGGATGCTCCAAGTGGCAACACCTTTTAATTTTTGTAGGTAATAGGAGTGCAGCTGCAGACAGTTTGCAATTACAGATAATTAAAAAATGTTTCACGAGAGCATTATTGCAGACAAACCAGCCTCAGTAATCCAGCACAGCCAGCTTAACACTCATAACTTCTGCTTTAAAAGGGTATTGTGACTCATACTTTTATCAGAAGTGAAGTGCTGCTCATGGATCCTCAGTAATGTTACCAAAGCTGCTCCTCCAGCCTGTAATTACTACCACTGAGAGGCTTCTTAGGGAACCATCACTTTGTGGGGTTTGAAGTGAAATCTTTCTTGCTGGAAAGATAGAAATGTTCCTCCCTATTCCATAGCCAGGCATTTAGGTTGGAGTCCTTTTCCTGCCTGTGACTGTTTATACCCTGCTGTCAGAGCATGGTGATAAACAGAAAAGGGGTAATCATGTTGATTAAACCAGCTGAAATACGCAGCCATGTGAAAAGAACCCAAGCTTGCTGCCAGAAGTGAAATTGCCAGAGATCTGGCCTTGTAAAGCAGTGCCTGCAAAGCTGGTCAGTCCTGAGTGCTCTCACCTCGTTGGTGACATTCCAGTGTGCAGAGGGCTTTGAGGTTAGCAGGGAAGGGTACAGTCCAAGTGAGCCATTGAAGACACTGGATAAATTCAGATATAAAATAAGCCACGTGTTCCTTAGTGTTCTCATTTCCTTTCTGCACCGTTCCTGATTTTTCTTGGCTGCTGTCTGTGCTGTATTCTCATGCCGGGAGAGTCCTTTTCATTTTTCCCCAGGAGCGTGTGTGAACAAGGCAGAGGAGATCCATGGAGCTGAGGATGCCACGGCAGAGCCATGTGATTGTGCACGAGGGCTGTCTGCTAAGGGCCGTTGGTTCCAGCAAAGAGACTCTTCTTTTTTGTTTGTGGTCTGAAGCTTTATTGGTTGACAGTTTTTTTCAGCTCTACAGCTGTCAGGCCATACAAGTAGAAGCAAACCCCTACGACTCCATAGGCTGCTCAGTTCTGAAATAACGGGTACTCTTTGTACCTTTTCTTCAAGCAGGACGTTATCCTTGAGTTCCACCTGCTTCTCTTTTTCCAAAGGCCTAGAGTAGATCGTTGTACCTATCAAAAACTAGTCGTTTGCAGAATAACTCCATGAAGAATTGCCCTCCTGTGGGAAGCAGGGACTCTATGGCAAGCTGACATGTTCTTAATTTATTTGACTAGGATGAATGGGTATTTCATCTTAATCCAAGGGCAATGCTGTTGGAGAGATCCTAGTGCTTGTGTCTGTCCTTTCAACTGCTACAGCTGTGGGTGGGAACAAGCAATGCTGATACAGATTGACTTTTAATTTACTTCAGTTCCAAGCACAGTGTTAGTGGTGTTTGCACCCACCTGGAGCTGAGCCCTGAATCAAATATTTGCTGTGGCTTCTCTGTAGTTGTCTTTAGATGTATCTTTTTATATTAGCCATGAAACAAATGGTATCTTCCCATGTGGAAAAGCTGGACATGCCCCGGCCGTGTGCACTGGGCCCCAGAAGCCCTCGTGCCCTGGGCTGATTCCCCAGTGTGGGCAGCAGGGGAGGGGGGGATTCTGCCCCTCTACCCCACTCAGGTGAGACCCCACCTGCAGAGCTGCCTCCAGCTCTGGGTTGAACATCAGAAGGATGTGGAGCTGCTGGAGCCAGTCCAGAGGAGGCCACAGAGGTTCTCTAAGAGCTGGAACCCCTCTGGAGCCAGGCTGGGAGAGCTGGGGATGCTCACCTGGAGAAGGGAAGGCTCCACGGAAACCTTAGAGCCCCTTCCAGCACCTAAAGGGGCTCCAGGAGAGCTGGAGAGGGACTTTTGACTTGTTTGGACAGTGAGTGAGGTCACTTGGTCTGTTCAGCCTGGAGAAGAGGGGACTGAAGGAAGATGTCATCACAGTCTACAACTTCCTCCTGAGGTGCAGAGGAGGGGCAGACACTGAACTCTTCTCTCTGTGACCAGGGACAGGACCCGAGGGAATGGCCTGAAGTTGTGTCAGAGGAGGTTTAGGCTGGATATCAGGGAAAGGTTCTTCTTCCAAAGTGTTTTTGGACACTGAACAAGCTCCCTAGGGAATGGTCATGGCCCCGAGGCTGCCAGTGCTCCAGGACAGTTTGAGCAATGCTCTCAGGCACAGGGTGGGATTGTTGGGGTGTCTGTACAGGGCCAGGAGTTGGACTCCATGATCCTTCCAACTCAGCATATCCTGTGATTCTGTGGTCTGTTCTGCACAATAGGACACTGTTTTCTGACCATAAAGAACTTTTTGCTTAATACCAGGGAAGCTGCACACCAAAAAAAAATTAAGCCACAGCATATTTGATGTGTCTACAGTTACATCAAGTCACTCAGTTTTAGTCTTGCCTAGACCAGAGCTTCACTCTGGAGCAGTGTGTTGAAGGAATGTGCCTGTGTGTTGAGTGGCTAATTACAAATCTTTCATTTATTGTTTTTTTTCTTTACAGGCCAAACACAATCCTCAGGCTTCGATTCAATCACTTTGCCACAGAGTGCAGTTGGGACCACTTATATGTGTATGATGGAGACTCAATTTATGCTCCCTTACTGGCAGCTTTTAGGTAAGTTCCCCTTGTTAAGACTCTTAACTGTAGCCAATGGTATTTTCTTAACTTAGAACCTGACTTAAATGTGGCTTTTACCAGTGTAAACGTGTTCCAGTAATCCAAATGTATAACCCTGCAAGTGTAGCACGTATAGCCAGTGTCCTTTTGTGCACTGTTTGTCAGCATAAACAATTAAGGAGTTGTATTTTGCTTTTACAAAGAACAAGGCATGTCACTGCACTGTAGCATGTAAGTATTATGTTTCCATTTCCAAATCCTGATTATTTGAGAGACAAAAAAATTATTGTCATCTGGCTGGGCTGGATATGATTTGGTGTGCAGACTCCTTTGAAAGGAGAAAACTGCCCCATTTGTGAGTTTGAACGTGATTTATGAGTTAAATTGTAGTATGTCAATGCACACAGAAGGGCAAAAGCCAGCTAATGTTGTAGACATGAGGGTCTCATGGAATTAAAGATGTCTTTTATGTACTTTAAATTTTTAAACTATTTGGAACATGTTCAGGAACAGCAGTGATGGATCAACCTTGTAAAAACATAAAATCACAGGATGGTTTGGGTTGAAAGGGACCTTAAAATTCATTCAGTTCCAGCTCCTACCCTGGGCAGGGACAGCTTCCACTATCCCAGGCTGCTCCAAGCCCCATCCAGCCTGGCCTTGGACACTTGCAGGGATGGGGCAGCCTCAGCTGTGGACAGCCTGTCCCAGGGCCTCACTACCCTCCCATGGAAGGATTCCTTCCCAGTATCCCGTGTGACCCCGTCCTCTGGCAGTGGGAAGCTCCAACTCTGTCAGAGGGACAGAGCTCTGTCCCTCTCCCGCTCCTGAGGGGTGCAGCAGTGTCCATTCTGCCAACAGCCGGTGCTTGGCTCGTCTCTGTGGGGAGAGATCAGCTTGTGGGTGCTGCTGAACACTCGGCATTTCATGCTGAGACCTGAATGGAACTTGGGCATTTCTCTAGTTCAGTCTCACAGTGGCACCACCACCTTAAGCTTTTTATTCTTTTAGCTGAAATTAGGAAAATAATCCCGAGTTATCTATGGAAAAAACTGACGGTTCCCCTGGGACTCTGCTTGTTCCAAGTGGCTGTGTAACTATTTCCAGAATTAACCTTCTGCTGGACTTCTCTCATTTGTGAAATGAAGGTCTAAAAATACTTCGTGTTTGTTCTAGAAAATCCTTGCAATGTCTATGGGAGAAGATCAGCAGAGGAACGAAAGTTGATAAAAATTTAAACCACCACATGGTTTTTTAGGTCTTCAACTGCAAATGCAGAGTTGTTTTGGAGTGAAGGAATTTTCATGTAAAGCTTCAGACTAACCTGAGGTCAAAACAGGACTCCCCATTTGAAGAAGAAACAACCTGCTCTCTTTTAAAAACCCCCAAAACCTAACAATGCCGCCTGGAAGTGCTCTCCTGGTATCATGCCCTGATTGATTTGCAGGAAGAGGAGGAAATGTCATCTTGAACCATTGCTGTTTTGCTCTAATCGAGCTGATTTTTGATACACTGGTGAATAGGTGAAATGGTGATGATTTGTGCCTGTCATTTCTCGTGTGTTTTCCAAAAATTAATAGGCTGTTTCAATTGAGGTTGTCAGTACTTTACAGCATTAACAGTTATGGTTCAGACTGGAAAATCATCTGTAAATCAGGAAGTCTGGGCCTGAGGATAAGCAAATGTGAGCTTAATACAATAATGTTTTTGAGGTAGGGAAAGAATTCGATTTTTCTTTTTAATTGCTTCTTTAGATGACATTTGAATTTCATTTTCATTAGCAGTGAGCTGTGGTGTTCAGTAATCCAAGTTCAGGAAATGGCAGTTGCTTCTCATTTTGGTGAAGTACCAGAAAGCATCTGTTGAAAAATACCTTTCTGTGATACAAAATAACTGCAGTATATTTTTTAAGAGCAGTATTCATATTTTATCGATTTATTTGGGTTATATTGATTTTATTATTAACCATAACTATGTTTCCTTGTTCATTATTTTTACACTCTGCCAGATTTGCAAGATTGAGCTTTGTACACTTGAACACTGCAAACGTTCAGA
Organism: Climacteris rufus; assembly: GCA_013398175.1. Taxonomy (NCBI): domain Eukaryota; kingdom Metazoa; phylum Chordata; class Aves; order Passeriformes; family Climacteridae; genus Climacteris; species Climacteris rufus. Next base: position 38,394 of record VZRZ01004364.1, on the reverse strand, counting down.
GTTTGTTGATAAACACTAGAAATTCTTCCCTCTCTGGACTCAGTTTTTGTTCCTTCCCTAGCCTTTTACAGAAGTTCCCTGAGCCTTCACTGCTCTTGTCTTGTTTTCTTGACCTTCTGATACTCATTTATGGTTTGCTCACAAGATGATATTTGTCCTGAATATATATATATGTATATGTTTATGATGATCTTGGAAATCCTCAGCACTGAACTGTAGGGAAGCTTTACATTGGTTTTAGCAATTTTAAACACCAACAAATATTTGCATAGTGTCAACATTTACATAGTTCAGGTGTCTGCATAGACTAAACTCCTTGCAGTCTTAGAGCCCCCAGGGCTGTCTGGTCCTGCACGTTAATCTTTTTTTTATTAAACATTGTTAAAAATATCTTTGCTGGTTTATATTTGTGATCGTAGGCACAATGGGACTGTGTAAATGTGCTGCTTGAAAAATTCAGTAAAAGAACATGGAAACAAATGCAGCATGTTTGTCAGCACTGAGGAAGAAATCTGAATTAGATGAACTCAGCACCTGTGAACTCTGTTGGTTTTGTTGTTAACTTTGCTCCACATTAACCATTTACCAGAGCTGTTTTAGCACCTTTATTTTCATTTTTCTCTGATTGGTGGGGGGTGTTTTTCTCATCAAACCCAGTTGTTCTTGTGCAAGACCTTTGGCAGTGGCCCAGAAGCTCCTGGTGATTGTGATCAGATGCCGGAGGGATGGGCACGGTGGCCTCCATGGGAGCCCTTGTTCCCTCAGGAAACAGGATCAGCTCAATTTGCAGGTCAATAAAGCACTTGAGCACCCAAATTTGAGTGTAGGGGTGAGTTGGATTGCAAGGGTCTGATCTCTCTCACAAAGCAGGGAGTGCATCAGGGCCTTTTGTTCAAGACTTTGTCCAGACAAGGCGTGAATTTATCTGTAAGATGGAGATCTCCTTGGTCCTCCAGCTCAGTGGTCCAAACATTTGTGTTAAAAAAAAAAAAATCATACTAACGTTTAGTCACAATCTTTTGCTGCAACCTGTGTATGTTTCCTCCTGTCCTTTTCTTGTGAACCTCTGGTGTTCCCTCCTCTCTAATTGCTCCTGAGGATTGTTGAGATCAGCAATTAGTTTTCACCCTTCTTCAGCCATCTCTCCTTGAAGTTAAAGAAACCTCACTCCTTCTGCTTCTCCTTGTACATAGATCATATGGTTGTCCCTCTTCTATTTTTTACTTCTATTCCTTCAGTTTTTTGCCAGAGATTGTAACTGACCTTGCTGCCATGGGAACGTGGATCCTGCTCAGGGCCTCCAACAGCAGGAGCACCTGGAGCTGCTGGAGAGAGCCCAGAGGAGCCCTGGAGCTGCCCCAGGGCTGGAGCCCCTCTGCTCTGGAGCCAGCCTGGGAGAGCTGGGGGGGCTCAGCTGGAGCAGAGAAGGCTCCAGGGAGAGCTCAGAGCCCCTGGCAGGGCCTGAAGGGGCTCCAGGAGAGCTGGAGAGGGACTGGGGACAGGGAATGGAGGGACAGGACACAGGGAATGGCTTCCCACTGCCAGAGAGCAGGGTCAGATGGGATTTTGGGCAGGAATTGTTCCCTGGGAGGGTGGGCAGGCCCTGGCACAGGGTGCCCAGAGAAGCTGTGGCTGCCCCTGGATCCCTGGCAGTGCCCCAGGCCAGGCTGGATGGGCTGGGAGCCCCTGGGACAGTGGGAGGTGTCCCTGTCCTTGTCAGGGGTTGGAATGAGATGATCCTTATGGTCCCTTCCAAATTAAACCATTCCATGATTCTATGATAACAACAGGAGGCTTTTTGGGCAAAGGCCCTGGTGTGGAGGGCTCTGCAGATGGACAGCCTTCACTGTGCTGGTGCTGCAGCAGCTGGGTCTGCCTGTACTGCAACAAGGGAAGAAGGTTTTGAAAAACATTGTACTTTGAAGTGCTTCCAACTCTATAATGAATCTATTGTTGTTTTTTTTTAATAAGTGTCGTTGCAATGGCTTTGTTTCCTTAGAAATCCTTGTTTGGGAGTCATCTTGCTTCATTTAGGATAATAAATCTGAGGTGTTTCCTTATGTTCCCTCCCTGCCCATTTTTTTTTTTTGGCCATTGTTTTATTTTTAGTCTTCTGTAACTTCTATTTTTAGTTTGTTTCTTTTTACTCTTGTAGTCTCTGTATATAGGTGAGGTGCTTGGGCTGGTTTTTAGTACACAGAGAAATCTTGTCATTTTTTGTACATGTGTGTCCAGGTGGATTAAGGTATTTAAAAATTAGCATAATTTGTTTGCATTGGATTTTGATAGGTTGCAAAGCTGATTTTTCAGTATCACCTTTATTTTTTTACTCCTCTGTGAGCCATCCTCTATTTTCTCCCTTTCAGGACTCCCAATTTGGCCTGTTTTCTGCTCAGTACAGCTTCTCATGCATTTGATCTCTTAACAATTTGTGTCTCAGGAGAAAATGAGGAATACATCAGTGCCATGATACTCACATAGCAAATCCAGGAGAAATAATAGAGGAGGTGCCCTTTGTTTTGAATGATTCCAGTTCTTCAACGGTGTATGGGAAGGAACAGGGCAGCGTGTGCAGGGCAATGAAGAAGATGGGTCTCCTGGCCCTGCTTGTGGCCTTACAGTACTTAAAGTGAGCCTACAAGAGAGTTGGAGAGAGACTTTGGACAAGGGGGAATGGCTTCCCACTGCCAGAGAGTAGGTCTAGATGGGATATTGGGCAGGAATTGTTCCCTGGGAGGGGGGGCAGGCCCTGGCACAGGGTGCCCAGAGAAGCTGTGGCTGCCCCTGGATCCCTGGCAGTGCCCAAGGCCAGGCTGGGAGCACCTGGGACAGTGGGAGGGGTCCCTGCCAGGGCAGGGGGGTGGAACAAGATGGTCTTGAAAGTTCCCTCCAACCCAGGCTATTCCATGTTTCCTAGATTCTGTGACACTGTTTTTCTCTCTGCCACTGACTCCCTAAATCCATCTTGCACAAAACAGACATTATTTCAGTGCAAAGCAGAGGTTTGCCTATCCCTGGGTGTCAATGGGCAGCTGAGCTGAATAGAAGTGTTTATTTGCTTTGGAGTAGTGATGGTTGCAAAATGTTTTGATACCTTATGAAAGGAAATAAAAGCAGTGTGTTGTGAAACAGGCTAATCTTGGCCAGAGTCGAGTTATTCAGAGATTCTGGATCACAGTTTAAAGGAACTTCTGCATAATCCTTTATTGTTCTGATTCTGCCTATTGGATTATTTTGCATGGCAGATAATGTAAATTCTGTTTGTGCTTGTTTATTCCATATGGTGCTGGGCACAGGCTGATTTATTCACAGTTTTCAAGGTTCAATCTTTCAGGGATCTGATCGTTACTGTTGTGTTCTCTTCATGGCTCTCTCTGAGAGAAATTAAAATGTCCCATCCCTGGAAATGCCCAAGGCCAGGTTGGATGGGGCGTGGAGCAACCTGGTCTAGTGGCAGGTGTCCCTGCCCAGGGCAGGGGAGTTTTACTAGATGACCTTTAAGATCCTTTCCCACCCAAACCATTCTGTGATTAAGTTTCCTCAGGGTATTTTAAATTTGTGTAGGTGGGATAACATCCTCTTTAGTTATTTGCACATGAAGCACCAGAAAAAGATGGAAATAAGGGATAAAATGGGATGCAAGCATCCGCCGTGGAGGTACCTGTGTTCTTGTCAAATAGATCCCAACTTTGAGATTTCTATGAGAAAACAAAAATTTATCTAGTGATAGACCTTTTATTAGGAAGGATTACTGAGGGGAACTTTTGTCTTGCCTTCCACTTACTTTGGCCTGTAATATTAGTGATAAGTGTTGAAGAAGAAGCAAGAACAAAGGAATTTTTTTCTTGTCCCTGAGCTGCAGTTTGCCTTACCTGAATTATATTCAAATGTCTGTTTTCCTGTGGTGATGTACTGTCCTACAGTTTCCTTTACAAAGGAGTATTATGAACCAAACAAGAAGTTGGTTAGGCTTTTTGTTCTTTTAGGGGTTATAGGAGATGGTCTTTTGGCAGAGATAAACTTCAGAAGTCTCAAATTTGAGAATGAAACAGACACCTCTTCCAGAGGGAGGAAACGGGAATTAATTTTGCCTTTTAATCCCATATCCTTGAGATGCAAAAGAGCTGGGGCAGAAGGGAGGGGAATTTGGCTTTCTCACAAGGAAATATTTATTGAACTGCGTATCAGCAAATGTGCTGGAGTTGTTTAGCCAAAACATGGGATCAGGTTCCAGTGATTTTCTGGCATGTTGGTAAAATGAAGGATGTCTTTTTGTCCACAGTAAGATGACTTGTACAGAAAGGGCTGTTGGGCAGTTTGCAGAGTGACCCTGCTGCAGGTAGCTCATTCATCTGCTGTTTGTGGTGCAAACACCTCAAAATGTGCAGCAAAGAGGATCGCTGGGTGTCTGTTCTGTTCTTGGAGCACACCATTGTATTGGATGGTGAGGACAGAAACCTTCAGGTCACAAGGAGGTGCTTTCCAGGCGGTGCTGATGGATGCTGTGGGTAGCTGGGAGCGATTTCCTTGGATGGATAAACTCACTCGCTCTGTCCTAGGAAGCTGTCTTCAACTGCATTTGCTTTCTGTTCTAAATAGATGTGGAAAGAGGAAAAGTAAGTGCTTTTCAGGTGGGGAAATGCTTTTCATCGTTGCTTTTTAGTTGCTGGTGCCTTGGATGCTCAGAGTGGCGGGGCAGGGGCCCAGCTGGGCCGCTGTGCCATCCTTTCGGCGGGGCTGCCCGGCCTGCCCGGCGGGCGCTCTGCCCTGCGCCTCGCGGTCTCTGCTGCTCCTCACCAGCCTGGGCCAGCTCTGCCTTTGCAGACAGCACTGGGGCTGGGCAGAGATGCACCTGGACAGGAAAATAGCAGCTGACTGTGACTACAGGGTGGTAGACAGTGTGCTGTGCGTGGATAAAGGCTTTTAAAAACAAATTCGGTAGACTTTGAATTTGTGCCCACCTGATGCCTTTCGTATGAGGGAGGAATTAACTTTTTCATTTTGTTGTTGTCCGGCTTCTGTTAAATGAAGAATAAACATTCCCTTTCAGATACAAAGTATTTAGTGCAATAGGTAAATAGGTAGTAGTTACCTTTTCAAAGCTCATTCACTCCAATTATTTTGACAAACCACTATATAAATCTGTAGTGTGTCCAGTCTGGAATACTTTAGTCTTGCCCACCATCCTTGCTTCTCTCTGCCAGTCCTGGAAAACTCAAAGGCTGGGGGATCTCAGAGAATCTGGAAGAGTGAGAGAAACAGCCAATGGCATCCAGAAGTGTGAAGCAAAGAGTGAGCTGGGAGTTGAGAGTGTGACAGGCTGCTGGGATAGAAAAAACAAAAATGTGGATGTGATGAGTCAGGTGGAGCTTATAAAAGAAGGGATGACAGGAAGATGTGGTGCAGTTGACATGCCTGAGGGATGGGATGGGATGGCATCCAGAGAGACCTGGACAGGCTCTAGGAATGGCACCAAAGGAACCTCATGAGGTTCAACCAGGCCAAGTGCAAGGTCCTGCATCAGAATGGGGAATCCTGAGTATCAGAACAGCCTGGGGGATGGAGGGATGGAGAGCAGCCCTGGGTGGAAGGACTTAGGGATGCTGGTGGGTGAGAGACTGGACATGCCCTGGCCTCATGAGCTGGGACCAGAACCCCCCATGCCCTGGGCTGATCCCTCAGCACGGGCAGCAGGTGGAGGGGGATTCTGCCCCTCTGGTGAAAAGGATTATTGAGAAAGAAATTGGATACAAGCATGGATGAATGGTTTATTTAACTGTGCTGACTTGGGTGCATTTGCCAGGTTTGAGCATCTGAGCTGGGTATCTGGAAGCTGGATTACACCAAAATGCTCTGCACTTGCTTGATTTGTCACAGCCTTTCCCAGTCCTCGGTCCGTAGCCCTTGGTCAGGGGGAAATCTGGGCTCAGCAGACCTTTAGTTTGACTTCATAATGCAGATTTTATTCTTTTGGGACACACTGATTTCTGTTTCCAAACATGCCACCTTGTTTTATGAATGGGTCCTGCTTAATTCATTGCTGAGTAACAAGGGACGGAAAGGTTTTTAATAAAGATAGTAACTAACATTCTAGACAGCTTCAAGATTTCTCAGGTTAAATACTTTTGATATACATTTATTTATGATTCCACAAATTCATTGTACTGCAAGTAATAGAAATACATTGAGTTTCAATTATTTTATTAGTAGTGATGCATTTACTCTTGTTGTTTTGCTCTCTTTTATTTCGCTTCAAACATTGTTTTATTTTATTTTTCTTTTCCAGTGGTCTTATTGTTCCTGAGAAAGACAGCAATGAAACAGTACCTGAAGTTGTAGCTACTTCTGGATATGCTCTTCTACATTTCTTCAGTGATGCTGCCTATAATCTCACAGGGTTTAACATCACCTATAAGTAAGTGGCAGCACTCCATAGTGAGGCTGCAGGTTGAGCAAAAGGAGATTTCCTCTTTTCTCACTTCTGCCTTGAAACAAGCAATTGCCATTGAAGTGTGTAATTATGAGCAGATACTTGAAATTAAATTATTATCTTTATTACACCCTTGCAACAGCTAATAATGGACGTGCTCAACATTACAACTTGTCACTTGTAAGCGTGGGTAAATGTTTGCTCCAGAAGACATAATATTATTTATTTTATAGTATTAGATCAGTTTGATTATATCTAATCAGCAAGAATTGATGTGTTTTGTGCATGTCTGTGCTTCTGTGTGTTCTGGAGAACTACTCCTGCACAAACACGTTTTTCCATCAGCCACACATTTCACCTGAGTCCCTGGGCAGTACCTGCTCCTGAGGATTCTCATCTTGGGATGCTCTTTCTTATTCAATCCCTGGATTGAATCCCTTCATCTGGCTTCTCTTTATTCTGGAATGGTTTCATTTTCTTTTGTTCATATTCTAAATAGATGGGTGCTTTCTGTTCACTGATACATATTTAGTCCTTACTGATGAGCTTTTTAAAGGTAATTCTGATGTGCTCCCTAATTCATCAGCTGTTTTTAGAAAGGTTTTGTCTTGAAGTAAATGTGTGGACGTACTCACAGGGATGGAAGTTTTTGCTTCTATAGGGATCGTGAGCTTTGAATTTTTTCAAAGATACAAGTTATGTTTGTGCCACACTGGGAGATTTAATTTGGGAGTAACCTGCAGAAGGTCTCACCTCTCACAGAAAAAACAGCTGGAAAACCTTCGGTTACAACTGATTTTTTGCAAAAATTGAGTTTTTCTTAAAATGAGAAACTTAGTTTTTGAATATCAAGTCTGAGTGCTTTCATCCTAGGTAAGAACATAAGTAAGTGCTTAATAATCCACTTAATAGTGGATTATTTGAAAAACATGGGGCATCCAGCACCCATTGAAAGCTGCAGAAGAAGATGAGCAGCCTTTGCAAAGTTGCTTGGATCAGAAGAGCTGAAGCAGCAGCATTTTCCAAGTCTGGCTGATTCCATAAACGAGGCCTCCCTCTAGTGCCAGCTGCTGGGTTTGCACCATTGCGATAAAATCTTCAAGAGTAATATTCCTTTAATTCTTCACTTTCTTCGTAATTTCAAACAACTTTCAAATGCTGTGTTATATTCTGGTTCTTAGGTTTCCTCGTAACATTTTTGCAGTGAGTAGGTTAAAGGGTGCATTTGTTTCTTTTAGAAGTCTTGATAGTTACTACTGGGTGTAGGTACACAACAAACACTTGTGAAATTATGATCTTGGAGACCGCAACAGTGAGAATAGTGGCTAGTAATTCCCATCTGTGAATTGTGCTGCTTGATATACCAGCAAAAACTGGAGTCTGGAACTTAATGTGGTCCCAAAATTTGAATCTTCACCAAGGATGTATCTGGTTTTGCCTCAGCTACATTGCAAATATTATAAAAACAGAAATTATTCAAACCAGACACGTCTTTGGCTTGGGTTTCATCTCCAGTGTTCTCCCTTGGTAAGGAGATCCCAGAATAGCACCTAATTGTGAGCAGTTTAAGTATAAATTGAACAGACACCACAGCAGCCTTATGCTCTGATTAAATTCCTCACTTACTGTTGGGTGTTTTAAGGCAAGTCATTTGCATTACAAATGGCTAAAAATCATATTGATGATTTTCTCAAGGGAGATGGGAGTTTAATTTGTGAAATGAAGCAATTCTGTGGGAATAGAGAACAGATCTCTCCAGGTCCATTGCACCAGGTACCAGATAACTGACTCTTGGTTTGGATGTAACAAATTGTATTCACTTTGTTCAGCATCACTCCTGCCTTTGTTAATAAGTCTTGGGAATCTGCTTCCTTCCTGACCAAGTGCTTTCCTCACTGTCCCCAGTTTCAATATGTGTCCCAATAACTGCTCTGGCCAAGGGAAGTGCAAGCTCAACAGCAGCACTGGCGCTCTGCAATGTGAATGTAACAAATACTGGAAGGGAGAAGCTTGTGACATTCCCTACTGCATGCAGGACTGTGGGCAACCTGAGAGGGGCCAGTGCAACTTCAATGATTCTAAGGCATGTTTGTGTTCTACAGGCTGGCAAGGTGAGTCTCCTGCTGGATACAGAGAACTTTTGGGATGCCTTTTCTATGTATAGGACTGGCAGTTTAATTGGAAATATGTGGGAATGTTCTGTGTGACAAGTGTTAGCATTTTTACTGGGAACAGAGTATCTGCTTTTTAAAATTAAAAGGTGATGCTTCATTGGGAAGGATGATATGCTGGAGAGATGGCCAAAGAGATGCACCAAGGGCTGGAGCCCCTCAGCTCTGGAGACAGTCTGGGAGAGCTAGGTGTGTTCAGCCTGGAGAGGAGAAGGCTCTGGGGAGACCTTAGAGCCCCTTCCAGTGCCTAAAGCGGCTTCAAGACAGCTGGAGAGGGACTTTGTACAAGGAATGGAGTGTCAGGACAAGGGGAATGACTTCAAATTGGAATTGGATTGTTTTAGATTAGATATAAGGAATAAGTTTTTTACAATGAGTGGAGTGAGGCCCTGGCACAGGGTGCCCAGAGAAGCTGTGGCTGCCCCTGGATCCCTGGAAGTGTCCAAGGCCAGGTTGGATGGGGATTGGAGCAGCCTGGGACAGTGAAAGGTGTCCCAGCCCCTGGCTGGGGGGTGGAATGAGATCCAACCCAACCCGGTGTGTGATTCTGTGTTTTCTTACAGTTGCTTTTAAAAGCAACTTTGCCACCCTCCAAAGCAGGACCAACCCATGGCGTGCAGGTATCACTTTAAACCTCATCCTATGCACCTAAAGCAAATTGGAGTTTGGTTGCCATAGCTGACTTGTTTGAACACATGAACTGCCTTGTTCTCATCTCTGTCTGAGCCATGCCAGTCTTAGCAGTGATTTGGGCTGAACATACATTTTTCCTTTTCAAAGACTTACTGACGTGTAAGAATTAGTCTTATATTAAATGCAGCCAGTTACAGCACTGGCAGGAGATTGACCTGCAGCTGAAATACAGGCTTTGGGAAAAAACAACTTAATTTTTAAACCTTCTTTTCCCAGGTCCTGGCTGTTCAATTCCTCTTCCTGCAAACCAGTCGTTTTGGACCCGGGAGGAATACTCTCTTCCAAAACTTCCTAGGGCATCTCACAAAGCCGTCATCCATGACAATAAAATGTGGATTGTTGGAGGCTATGTCTTCAATCATTCTGACTCTCAGAAGGTTTTAGCGTGAGTATAAAGCCAGATAATGAAAACTAAAGACAGGAACTTAGATTTGAGAGTTATTTTTAGGAAATGCCACCCGACGTGCTTGGCTTTGGCCTACGCTTCGTCTCCAGGGGAAAACAGCTGTAATAAAAACTCAGGCTCACATTTGAGGTGGGGGGAAATCTTGCTAAGGGGTGCCAGTTTTGGAAAAGAAAAATGTAAGGTTCTTGATGTTCAGTGAGTTTTTGATTCATCTGTGTCTGATAGCATTTAACTATTTGCTGTGTATTTCTGAGCTAACTTCTAAATTATATCTGGTCTCATATTCACAGAGGGTAGTTTTACTTCAGTGTTTTTAGTCCTTCCTTATGTCATGTCTATGTGACTTCAGAGTTCCTGGCTCCTCAATTACCACATCCTGATTACTCTGAAGGGTTATCTGTAGTGGATGGGATACCAAACAGGAAGTGGTATGAAGATGAGGACATTTATGCAATTGTTTGAGGAGATTTAACAGGAACCAAAATATCAAGTAATAATTGTGTACTTCATGGAAATACACCATTAAAAAAACCCCAACTTTTTAGGCTTCATTTTGAGCTTGATTGTATTTGGGCAGATCTAGGCAAAAGCTGGATTATTTTCCAGGGACGCTTGCGTACCTCACTTTGATGGACCTAAGTGAGAGCTGTGTATTCTGCACTCACATCTGGAGGTAATCGTTCTTATAGGGGAAGAGGAGCTGAAAACAGCATTTAAATGCAGAACAGTTGCTGATAGCACCCACAATTTACTCCTCTGAAGTCATACCTCATTTTTTAATAGGATAGCCTATGGCTTTGTTGAACGCTTTCTCAGAGATTATTTTATCTCACAAAGCTGTAAGCCTGGCAAATATAGTGCATTATTTTAAATAAAAAGCCACAAGCCATTTTCAGGCCAGAGGATTTATGTTATTTCAAGCTTGAATGGCAAGGATATAATTAAAAAGTGCTTTTTAAGCACTGGCAGAGCTTTTTTTAATCAAGTAGTTGGAAATTACCTAAGTTTAGTGTTAAAGTTTTTCTACTCATTTTAGGGAGAGGTGGTGTAAGTTGTCATAGCTTAATAGACAGTGTATTAGCTCTTGGGTTTGTATGGGAAAGAAAACAGGGTAAAGGAAATCAATATGTGGATGTTGAGTAACAGAGCAGGTTCGACTGGATTTTTTTTAAATCCATAAGTAGTTCGTGTGAGCTTTGTGCATGCTGAAATCACAGCAGGATTTATTATTTCAGTGAATGCTTATATATTATATTGGTAAATAATTTCCCCCAAATCTTAGAAAGGACAAGCAATCATTTTTTCAGCTTTAATGTCTATTTCTTGGAAAATAATTCAGTTTTTATTATACAGGTATGATCTTATTTCTGAAGAGTGGCTTCCACTGAACAGCTCTGTGAACTCAGTAGAGATGAGATATGGTCATTCATTGGCACTACACAATGTAAGTGCAGTGTTCCAGATTCACTTCCCAGCTGATTGTCCCTTTTTCTCCCCTGCTTCCCACCCCTTATCCCAGATCAGTCTTGCTTTGGGAGAAGCATTTCTCCTTCAAATGCTTGTCCATGGTAAGCCCAGGCTGTGTACTTGTGCTCCAGGGAATCCTTGGGCAGGTATACTAGGAAGTCAATAGTGCCTCTGCCTGTGTGTTCCTTCTTTGCACTTTTTCCAGAGATTCTAAGGGTGACTGAGGTCAGAGAGTCCATTTTTTCCTTCTTGCTGACTGTGCTGACAAGACATGCCTGAGGCCAAGTTTGCTGGAGTTCAGGTGGTTCCCCAGCTGTCTTTTGTGTAGATCACATGAATATTTTTATGAGCTCTGTTGTCCAAGACACTAAAGTAGAGCCTAGGGAATTAGGGATTTTTGTTACTTGCTCTGCAAGTAAACTTGTGAATCTGATCTTCCAGTATCTGACACAGCAAGTGGGTTTCACCGGTTTTGCCTCCTTTCCCATCTGCCTGCCTTGCTGTGGGTGAAGGCCATTTGAGAGCAGGATGGCAAAGTCTTTGAAAGAGAAATTATCTGATCCTTTATTGACCTTTGGTTTTTGAAATTTTCATTAGTTCTAACAGTGCAGGCCTGTACAAAACTTAATTATAAATACTTGAGAAACTCCACACACTGCCATTCACAAGTAGAGCACTTGAAGAACCTCAAAGGATGGAAATTCATCATGGAATCACAAAATGGTTTGGGTTGAAAGGGACCTTAAAGATCATCCAGTACCAACCCCCTGCCATGGGCAGGGACACCTTCCCCTATCCCAGGCTACTCCAAGCCCTGTCCAGCCTGGCCTTGGACACTCCCAGGGATGGGGCAGCCACAGCTCCTCTGGGCAGCCTGTGCTGGGCTCTTACCACCCTCTCAGGGAACAATTTCTTTCCACCATCCTACGTAACCCTGCCCTCTGGCAATGTGAAGCCATTCCCCCTTGTCCAGGCAATCCAGGCCCTTGTCCACAGCCCCTTTCCAGGAGACTTTATTAAGTAACTTCAGACCAGGAGCTTCATTCCTTACCTGTTGGCTGTTTCCTAAATGTTTCCTCCTTGGCCTTACTTTCTCTGACTTCTTTCAGGATAATATCTACATGTATGGTGGCAAGATAGATGCAACGGGGAACGTAAGCAGCCAGCTGTGGGTGTTGCACATTTCCAACCAGAGCTGGGCTCTGGTGACTCCCAAGGCCAAGGAGCAGTACGCCGTGGTTGGCCACTCGGCTCACATCGTCACCCTGCAGGACAACAGCACCGTCATGCTCGTCCTGTTTGGGCACTGCCCTCTCTATGGGTACATCAGCAACGTCCAGGAGTACAACCTGGGTGAGTGGGGCCTCCTGCCAGTCGCTTCAGGCGTAAGAGTTCGTTTGAAAGTTATTTCAATGATCCATGGTCAGATAGCAAAACACGGGTAGACGCGTTCTGCTCCTCTTGTTTGTGCTTACAAGAAGGTGAACCTAATGAATTTGTATAATCCAGTGAGCAGGCAGCCATGTGCCTCCAGCTTTGTACACAGTGTTAGGTCCCAAAGGCATAAAGCTATAATGGAGAGACAAAGCAGGACAACTGTGGCATGGACAATTTAGATTAATTTTCCTTTCTGACAAAGCTAATACTTCCGAAGTTATTTTTTAATTCTGCGATTATAATAATGGCTGTAACAAATTCAGACCAAATATCTGCTCAATCTAACACTCATGTGCCCAGCACAAATGCTTAGGGAAGCAGGGGATGAATTTCTGGATTCCCATATCCCTGATAAGATCTGGTCCCCATATCCTGGAATAGTTCAGGCTCTGATTTTAGGATCCAAAGATTTCTAGTATCTCCAGTGGAGAAGCACAGGAAGCTCTCCAGGTGAACTGAACTTCTGCCTAACTTAGAAATGTGCCTGGCTCCATGGACCATGTAGAAATTGTAGTTAAGCACGGGAAGTTCACAACAGGAATGTGCTGGTTATTCTCAGAAATAGTGGTCCTGTCTGCACTTTGGACCCGTTACCCTTGTCCTCCAGTCATCCTGATCCAGAGGATCTTCTGGAGCTTTGTTCTCTGGTGTCCATGTGAGCGAGATTTCTTCCTCTAGGAGAAAGTCAGAGAGAACCAGAGTGGGTGCAGCAGTGATTTGTTTTTGCCATGTGTGATCTTACAGACTATTCCATTCCTTTGCTTTTTGTGTGCCTCCTCTGCCCTGGAGTTGGGAAAGCTGTGTAGGGTTTCCTTCGGCACTTACTACAGAGATTGGTGTGTAATGTGCCATTTTTATTTCAGTTGCTATTATAATATGTCTAAAGTGCTTCAGACCAATGTTATTTTAGTGAGCAAGATACAGGACCATGAGTCACATATTAGTTTTTAACTGCAGTGTTCTTCACAGTCAGACTTGGCTTCAGTGCTGTCTGGCTTTATACATATATTTATATATATATATAAAGAGTAAAAGTGCTCTTGAGTCCCATTCCAAATCAAGTCACAGTGCTGGCATTTTCATGTCATTGAAGTGCAGTATATTATTTCTGTACTTTTTATCTCTCATTTACTTAGCTTGTCTGCAAAATGTAATAAATGACTGTGGAAGAGCTATTTCTGGTCTAATTAAAAATACCTGGCAACCCTTCTTGACAACAAACTCCTTGAAGGAGAATATTTTTGGATATGAAGTGATAGAGACAGTGTCTAGATCTGAGTCAGGGGAATCCAAATTTATTCCACCACATTGTTGATGAGTTATTAATGGACAAAAATGAACCATGTTTTGTCACTCATTTTTCAGTGACAAATACCTGGAGCATCTTACAGACGAGCGGAGCTTTGGTGCAGGGAGGATATGGCCACAGCAGTGTTTATGATCCAAACACAAGATCAGTCTATATCCATGGAGGTTACAAAGCATTCAGTGCCAACAAGTACAGACTGGCAGATGATTTGTACAAATATGAAGTTGATTCCCGGATGTGGTAAGTGGTTCTCCTGTCTTTTTCTTGTTTACTACCCCATCAGTTTGGTTTGTACCTTTGATAAGAGCACAGTGGTTTATATCTCCCTGCATTCAGGATAGATGCTGTGCTCTTGGATCTCTTATTTTCATATCCCTTTATGAATAGAGAATCATATAATCAATATAATCAAGGCTGTGAACGAGCCAAGAAATCCATTTTAATCTATTGTTGGATTCAAGCTGAATAGAAAAATACTTGATGTTTTTTTCTTGCTAGCAGTACAGCCTGTGCATATGAGTGCAGTTACTGCAGTCAAACCAGTGATAATCCGTTCTGCAGTTAAGACTGTAAAGGAATTTCTGTTATAACCCCATTTTCTTCTGGCTCTCTAACTGCTTGAAATGTTCATTTCTTAAGCTGAAATCTTGCATGATTTGTTTCTGACCAAAGGTAAGTTTTATTAAAAAGCTGTAGCCACACTTCACAACTTGGAGCAACAGAGCTGAAATACATTTGCTTTAATTCTGAGTTTTTGTGTTGAGTGTAAAGGCTCCTGACAAAAAGGAGCCTGTCTTTTGGGTTAGCACATGTAAATTTGAGTCACCATATCCCTTTTATTGAGTGTTAAGATAGCTTGTGTTTCTGCAACATCTGTTAGTGAATCTGTCCTGATGAGTAAGGTAATGGGTGACTAATTTTCAACACTCCTCCTTCCTGCTCAGTTGTACACACAGGGGTAACCCCACTTCATTTCTAGGTTAATTTGATCTTCCACTTCAGCCACGGAGTGGACATATCTGGCTGAGTAGGCAGAAACCTCACAAGTGTGACAATGTTCTTCCAAACTCCTGCAGCACCAACTTGCTTTTGTCACGTTTATTTTGTCAGTCTGGCAAGCCCTGTCAAGCAAGTGGAGAGTGTAGGGTTGTCTGTTCATATCTCTCTGCTTTATTTTTTGCCATTGACTCTTTGTTTTTCAGTGATTTAGGCTGTTTTTTCAATGTTAAATCTCATGAGCTTCCTGTGCACCCTCTTCTCAAGCTCCTTCAGGCCCCTCTGGATCTCATCCCGTCCCTCAGGCGTCAACCAACGCTTAACTTGGTGTCCCTGAGTGGAAGAGACCTTAAAGCTCATCCCATTCCACCCCCTGCCATGGGCAGGGACACCTTCTGCTATTCCAAGGTGCTCCAAGCCCTGTCCAGCCTGGCCTTGGGCACTGCCAGGGATCCAGGGGCAGCCACAGCTTCTCTGGGCACCCTGTGCCAGGGCCTGCCCACCCTCCCAGGGAACAATTCCTTCCCAATATCCCACCCAGCCCTGCCCTCTGGCAGTGGGAAGCCATTCCCTGTGTCCTGTCCCTCCCTGCCTTGTCCCCAGTCCCTCTCCAGCTCTCCTGGAGCCCCTTCAGGCCCTGCCAGGGGCTCTGAGCTCTCCCTGGAGCCTTCTCTGCTCCAGCTGAGCCCCCCCAGCTCTCCCAGGCTGGCTCCAGAGCAGAGGGGCTCCAGCCCTGGGGCAGCTCCGGGGCTCCTCTGGGCTCTCTCCAGCAGCTCCAGGTGCTCCTGCTGTGTCCCCAGGGCTGGGGCAGCTCTGCAGGGGGGTCTCACCTGAGACAGGGGCACAGGGGCAGAATCCCCTCCTTCAACACAAACCCTCTCAGAAAAGTAGGAAATCCTCCAAAAGATGACCCTTTGTGTTCAGTGCCATCAATCCCACTGGTTAAAGTTGAAATCACTGGTGAATTTGATTAGTGCTTCCCGTGATTTAGTCACCAATGAGCCACTGTCCTGTGCAGGTATTAAGCTGCAGGCCTCCATCCATGCAGCAGGAATTGCATAGATTTTCTTAAAAAAGAATTTTTGGTTTTGAACAGCAGAGGCTGCCCAGTGTGAAAGAATTCTTTGGGTTACTATAAAAGCAGAGTTACTATAAAATATTGGAGTCTTCCCAGGCTGACTATGCTCAAAAGCCAAGTTAGTGTGAAAACTTGAGAATCCCTAGGGAAAGAATTGATGAAGATCCATAGCTTTGGAAAGAGGCTTGCACAGATATATTTCTCCTATAAATTGACAAAGCAAATGGAAAGATGAGAATGAAATTACAGGAGGAATTGAGCAGTGTGGAATGTAATTGTTAAACACCTCATTAGGAAAAGTAGTTAGATACTACCCCCCCTCCTCTCTGCCCCTCCCAGAAACATTCTTCAGCTTGGATTTATGGAGTGTTTTGTCTTTGCTGGGTACTTACCAGTCTCATTAATACACACATTTTTATTTCTGAAGGACTATTCTGAAAGACAGCCGGTTTTTCCGCTACTTGCACACGGCTGTGATCATGAGTGGGACCATGCTGGTGTTTGGAGGAAACACTCACAATGACACCTCCATGAGCCACGGAGCCAAGTGCTTTTCTTCAGATTTTATGGCCTATGATATTGGTAAGTTCTTGCAGAAGTAATAACAGACCCCCAAATTCTTGGCTATTCCAAGGCACCTGGCTTCAGAATGACACATTTAGATCTGAGTGTGTTATCCCACATGGTGCTGGGCAGAGGGATGTGTTAGCAGGACAGCCTCGTTAGCTTGCACACAATTCCAAGCAAGTGAGGTGCAGTGATTTCCAGACACAGACAGCAGCAGTTCCTTTGTGAACGGTTTATACACAACCTTGAGAGTTAAAAATTGGGTTTTAAACTGCATATTCTTACAGAATCACCATTAAGGTTGGAAAAGACCTTTAAGATCATCAAGTCCGAGCGCTGACCAGCACCACCATGTTCACCACTAAACTATGTGCTCCTGTACCACATCCACGTGTCTTTTGAACACTTCCAGGGATGGTGGCTCCATCACTGCCCTAGGCAGCTTGTTCCAGTTTTTTGCAACCCTTTTTGTGAAAAATGTTTCCTAATATTTAATATACATCTTCCCTGGCACAACTTGAGGCTGTTTCCTGTTCTGCTGTCTCAGCCATAAAGCTCTCCTCATATTTTGAGTGTGTTTTAATCTATGATTGATAAAAAATTTAGGTTTTCAGGATAGTTACAAGCAGCAGACCCTGCTGAAAATCAGCCTGTACAGTGCACCCTCTTGTTTTAACTGCTTTATTCAATAATAAAGCCAAATTATTAGGTTGGATTTGCTGAGTTTGAATAGCCAGGAGAGGGCAGCATTTATTTGTGAATTTGGATTCCAGAGACTGAGAGTTTAAGAAGAAGAAAGGAAGAGATGAAGTTACATAAAAGAAGGTACATACACACCCACATAATTCACACCCAGGAAAAATGCCATTCTGTACTCTGACATTCACCTGCTCTCAGAATGCCCTAAATGTGGCTTCTCATGGTGGATTCCCTGAAATAATCATATAAATCTGAAATCTCAAGGTGTCTGTGCACTGAGATCTCACTCCTACGTCGGGAGAGGAAAATGCAAGTGAACCAAATGACCATGAGGGTTTGGCATCCTTGTGCCATTTTGCTCTCTGTTACAGTGATCATTCCATTCTGTTTCCTGTGATTTCTAGTCATATCCCATTGGAATTTTTGTGTGCTCCTAGCTAACTTTATTTTGATTCTTATTTTTCATTGAAGAATTTAAACGAGGTATTTGACCAGAGTGGATGGGACTTGGAGCAGCCTGGTCTAGTGGAAGGCGTCCCTTCCCATGAGGTGATCTTTCAGGTCCCGTCCAGCCCAGAGTATTTTGTCATTCTGTGGCAGTGAGAAGAGTTTTTTAAACTTTGGTGGCAATAGTGATAGATTTTTCTTGCTGCATTCTGCTATCTGCCCTATTAGGTGTAAAACACAAATTGCATTAATTTGGCAAAATATGCCAATGATGATGTTCATTTTGATTCACTTTAGTTAACAGGCAGGTTTGTGGTACACGACATGAGTGGTGTAGTCAATGTCCCCAGTCCTTAACAGATACACACTGGCATGTGGAGCTTACATTGATTTTACTACACATGATGGGTGAGAGGTGTTCTTGAGTCCCCTCACTTTTTAGGAAAGAGACTCTCAGCCTGAAAAGAGCAGCTTTTTTTCTGAAATAAGATCACTTTTTCTATTCTCTTCATTACAGTACCCTTTGTGCATGGTTTTCCTTATCCCATGGGACTAGGAATACATTAGGGTGGTGCCTCATCATTAGTGTCACAGCAGAAACACCTTTTTAGTGGTTCTTCATGCATGATCTCTGCAGTAATTAATTACACTGCTCATTCTCCACGGGAGCAAACTTGCCTGTTATCTATCCCTGGATGTTCCCAAGGCACAAGTTACCCAGGAGAAAACCAAGC
Organism: Climacteris rufus; assembly: GCA_013398175.1. Taxonomy (NCBI): domain Eukaryota; kingdom Metazoa; phylum Chordata; class Aves; order Passeriformes; family Climacteridae; genus Climacteris; species Climacteris rufus. The sequence continues at coordinate 19,960 of VZRZ01004364.1, read as the reverse complement.
AAGGTCATTTGATGCTGAGAGCCTTCAGAGAGGCTGAATAATTATCTTCATTCCCTACTTTTGTAGTATGCTGTCTTGCTGGTTTGCTCATTTTTTACATTGTGTTGATTAGTGATCATGATTGATTAGGGATCATAGTGATGCTTGGAAGACTGGAGGGAAGCGGAATTAAACCCAGTCTGAAACAAAGGCTCCAAACCCAGGTCTTCTCCCTAACCTTTGCCATTAAAACTTATTTTGGTACTAACTAGTTTTATTTACAACATCAAAATTTTCTGGTTTTCCCTCCTCAAATTTCCAAGTAATCAGAGCACATGCACTGAGTGTTGTGAGGACATAAAATCTTTTTTCTGTGTGGGGCGATGCTAACAGCTGGCACTGAGATGTGTGCTGGGGGTGAGCAATAAAAGTTCTTGAATGTTTCTTATCTTTTATCCTCTGCTTGGCCAGGTTGGGGCGGATTCAGTCCAAATTGTCATGGTAATGCCTGCTTTGGGAAGGTTTCAGGGTAACAATGCAGCTATCTGTGTGCATGTGCACTTCTTGTTGGTTCTCAGGAGTCACCTTTGGGTTGTGTTGATGTTCGGGTTGGGTGAGCACTCGGCCGAGCAGTCTCACACTATTTTCCCTCTTTTCTGCACAGTTAAATGGCCAATTAGCTCTTCCTATCTCCTAAATTGGTCTCTCTGGCCTTTGTCAGAGTTTCCTGCTCTGCAGCAGCTTTGGGTGGAAAAATGCCTCACTTAATCCTCTACCTCCTACTCGTGGAAAGGTGCTACTTGTATAATGATCTGTTCTCCCCACAGAAGAGAAATGAAAACGCTTCTATTTACCCCATCGAAATTCTGATTCTGGTGACAAGCATGGGGGGAGGCTGGATGTTTTCATAGCAGATATGTTCTGTTTGAACAGTACACTTAGTAAATCCTGGCACTGTAAGTTTTAGGTTTGGCTTAACTCCTAAGTCAGAAAGGAGAAGATTCTTTGTAGTCTCAGAATTATTTGGTTTTTCCAATACTTGATCTCTGGTTAAAGATGGGAAATAAGCTTAGAAAGCAAAACATTCCAGGCCTTCTGTTAATCCAGAAAAATACGTTTCTTGGTCTCACATAGCACACAACTTGATGGCTAAAAAATTGCAAATTGCTGTCTAATTAAAAATTGGAACTGTCATGCTTGGCTCGCCAGTGATGCTGGGCTAGGTTAAATTCTTTGGAAATCAAGCAAATGACATGTAAAAAATAAATTTCAAAATCACAAGTTATCAAAGTACTAAATCAAACCATGTCTTCTCTTTATCAGCACTCTTAAATAAAATTGCTCCACATCTGTTGTTTTATCCAACAATTCTCCAATTAAATTTAGTAAAAAATTAAAACTTAGTTTTTCTTTGCCCTCTCATCTTATCCATGGACTAGCTTTATTTGTAGGCTTTTTTTTTCCCAGAGGGTCCATCCATGGCACAATGGTTTTATCTTGTATTAAAGAATCTTGGGAGTGTTTGAGGGCTCTGCAGATCTTTACAGCAGATTGACTTTTCTGTCTTAATTGCATAAATTGCATCCAAGTGCCTCTGGGACACTGGCCCCCAAGATGACCCCATTCTCTTTATGAAGTTTAAGTGATATGAATTGGACTGACTTTTCCTACTTTTGTTCCTTTGCTCAGTGGGTTAGATGTTTTTAGTTTGTTTTTTTTTTCCTATGTTGCCCAAAGGAAAAAATTACCTGAGAAACCAAGTAGAAAATGAAGCAGAACTTATAAATGTTATGCTAATAGAAAAAGATGGAATAATCTAACATTGTATTAAAAGAGAAAAACAGCCACAAATCCTTAAGCTATGATGAGTGAAAAATATTTTTAAAAACATGGATATCTGCCCTCTAGGAGCATAATTGCAATGGAAAAAGAAAAAAAAAGATAAGCCTCTGTTCTCAGTGATACTGGTTTGGGGCAAAATTGCAAATAATTCACATATAAATGGATAAAACCAGAACTTGTTACATGGTTTAAAATTCTACTAGTAAAGGAGGAAAAGCAGCTTTCTCTTGTCCTGTTCCCTGGAGCAGAGCCCGACCCCCCTGGCTGCCCCTCCTGGCAGGAGCTGTGCAGAGCCAGCAGGGCCCCCTGAGCCTCCTTTGCTCCAGGCTGAGCCCCTTCCCAGCTCCCTGCGCCCCTTCCCAGCTCCCTCAGTCCCTTCCCAGCTCCCTGAGCCCCTGCCCAGCTCCCTCAGCCCCTTCCCAGCCCCGTTCCCTGCCCTGGACACCTCCAGCCCCTCAGGGTCTTTATTGAAAGATCCCAAGTACTTTGGGATTGCTCAGGAAGAAACGTGCTGTGTGAGTTGTCTCGTTCATTATGCAGAGAAGCCTTTCTGAAAGGCCTTTTCCCCTCACAGCTTGTGATCGATGGTCTGTTCTTCCCCGCCCGGGGCTCCAGCACGACGTGAACAGGTTTGGACACTCTGCTGTGCTGTACAACAGGTAAGGGCAGGGACATTTCGTACCTCAGTAGATGTACACGTGGCTCAGGAACTCTGGGCTACAGGGCTGAGTGTCTGTCACAAACCTCCTTGTGCAGGGAGCTGGGGCTGCCCCCGGATCCCTGGCAGTGCCCAGGGCCAGCCTGGGACAGTGGGAGGTGTCCCTGCCCATGGCAGGGCTGGAATGAGATGGCATTTAATCCCATCTGGGTGGGTTCCTTCCCGCCTAAACCATTCTGTGAATTTCTGAAAGTTTTCAAATCTTCACTCTTGCAATGTCTTCAGTATTCACCTGTTCCCATCGGCGCTTCTTCACTGGGATAAACTGTCTCAGCTCACTTAATTTTTTCAATAATTTTATTTTTTTCATAGTTCTATTTATTTTCCTTATTTTTATTTATATTTCTGGTTTTATTTATTTCAGCTTATTTCACATTTTTTACTTAGCTGCACTGACAACTTTTATCTCCAAATCTGAATTTACCTCATGCTTTTTAAATTGGTTCATGTTTCAGTTTACATACCTTATCCTGTGGGGCTGCTCTTTCCTAGCCACATGATGTCCAGTATTGAGGTGAAATCCTAGGTGAGATTTCAGCTGTTAAGCCTTACAGACTGTAGTGATATCCCTGCTTCCAGATGAACAGCTGTTACTGAATCAATGGAACCAAGTTTGAGAAATTTTATTTCACAGGAGTCTAAAATAGAACAAAAGTCATATTAAAAATACTCTTATTCAACCAAAACTTCTATTTTCAGTTGCCTTGACCCCTCTTCATTGTCTTTTTAAAGGTGCATTGACAAGCACGGATGCACAGAGAATTTTTGAGTTACATTTTTATATAACTACTAAAATTTGATGTTCTGCCTGGAGTAGTTGTGATACTGAAGAACATTTAAAATTCCCCACCCGTATCCCTACAAAATATTATTTTTTTGGAGGTTTGTTTGGGTTTTTGTTTAGTTGACACAATGACCTGGTCAGTTGGTAGCAGCCATGCAAAGTGTGGTTTTCCAACAGCAGAGCAGCAAGAGTGATAGCACCAAATTGTTCTGTCATAGTTCCTGAACTCTGCTTTAATGCTGTGATACCATCTCCCCAGTTTTTAGCCTTCCTCTGTGTCTTGCCACTGCAGATTACAGGAGGATCCCCCATTTTTGCAGCATTTTATGTATAATCACGTTGATCAGGTGCCCCCCAGAGTTTTTTTGGCTGAGGGGGAAGGTTGGTTGATGACCTTGAATAGCTTTGACTCTGTGTTGAGTCTCTCCAGCTTCTCTGAAGCAGTGGAATTCGGCTGACCTTTTCTTTAGTGCCTCCCTTAACCAAGAGCTATTTATTTGGATTTATATGTGCCGGAATGTAATAAAACACTTCCCTCAGACCTTAAATCCCATTTACCTGGAGCAGTGCTCTGTCCATGAAAACAGCTGCAAGATTTTCTGTCTTTACTTCCATGTTGTCCAGCACCATGTATGTATTTGGAGGCTTCAACAGCCTCCTCCTGAGCGACGTGCTGAAGTTCACTCCTGCGAGATGCGAGGCCTTTGGCTCGGAGCCGTCCTGCCTGCGCGCGGGGCCCGGCCTCCGGTGCGTGTGGGCTGCCAGCCCTCCTGGCTGCCTGCCCTGGGAAAAGGCCACGCTGCAGCAGCAGCAGAAGGTTCTGGAAGACTGTCCTGCCAAGCCAGGTATGTGTCACGTTCTTTCTGCTTCCCTTCCCCAGAGGTGTGCAGGCTCTTTTCCCAGATTCTGTCCCGTGTGGACTGTGTGCCACGACAAGGTCAGGTTTTAGATGGGGAGCTGTGGTTGTGCTTCCATGTGTGCTGGGAGCCCTTCTCTGACCGGCTGTCACGGAGATGTGGAGATGTTTCCGTCTCTTGCTCCTGAAGCTGCTTGTTCATGAGATCTTTTTCCTATCCCGCTTCTTGGACTTACTTTTCCATCCCAAACAACCATCATCAGCCCAGAATCAAGCCTGGATCATCATTCTGTAAATGTTTGCTCCAGGAATCGACCTTGTGAGAGCCAGGAATTTGCTGATGAGCACCACGGGGCAAGGAAGGGCATCTGCATCTGGGGGAGTTATCTTGTGCTCTTTAAGAGAAACAGCAGGAATACTGCCTTAGGAAAAGTTACTTCATTTCTTTGGCAGGGGGTTGGAACCAGATGGCCTTTAAGGTCCCTTCCAAGCCAAACTGTTCTGGGATTCTATGATTCTGTGTTTAGAGGCAGACAAAATGAATAAATGTTTTAAGGTCTGGTTCCTGTATGTTCCCTTAGGATAATTTTAACAGCTTTATCCTGATGCATTCATTTCTCTGAATTGATTATACAGCTCTTGATTCTGTAATAGATTGGCAGCCTTTAATTACTTAATAGAAAGTGATGTAAGGGGACATGGCTTTGCTGGGCTCTCAATGTACAATAAATTTGCACAAAACACAGTCAATAAATAATTGAAAAGATGAATGAAAATGCTTCACTTGAAGGCCAGGCTTGCAGGAAGATGGGCCTGTGGTGGGAGATAGCCACTGTCCTTGTGGCATATCCTCTGGCCTAATTTCCCTGGGCATTAACATTTCTTAGTTCATGTACTTCCATGTCTTAGTGCATTATTTTCTGGTGGTGTGTTTTAGGGCTCCTTGGTCACTAAAAATTATTGCTGCTGTAAATAAAAGCAATTTTCTATGAGTTGAAACACATGAAAGTACCTTATTTTAGTTGCTAACAGAAAATCTACAGGCACTGCTGTTTGGTTGTATCTTTTGCTGTAAATAATCAAGTTCTTAGAGCTCTGTTAGGAAATGCTTGTTTTTGGTCATGCAGGTTTTTTTCTTTAATAGTTGTAGACAATGAAAAATGTGATCAGATTACAGACTGCTACAGCTGTACAGCCAACACAAACAGCTGTCAGTGGTGCTCTGACCAGTGTATCCCAGCACACAACAACTGCACAGAGGAACAGGTAATGGCTCTTAACACTTCCTTAGTTTAAATTTAGCCTTTGGAATAGCAAATGTCCCCATGTTTTCATTTGTCAGTGTAATGATTCCTGTTTTGTTATGCCCAGTGCATGTCTAGCTCCAAAGTGCTACATGCTTGGATTTTTCAGTTTGATCCAAGGGTTTTGCATGGTATTTTCCAATGAATTTAGGAGGATGGCTATGGGCAGGGGAAGAAGTGGAGATTTCACCATAGTGTGATTATTCATTAGTCACATTTTGGGTTTGATACCAATACAGCTTTCCCTAGAAAAAACAGTATAAAATCTCTAGTAAGGAAAACATATCAGGTGGTGTTTTGGGGGACTGTTTTGGATGCCCAGTACAGGCTTTGCCCAGTGCCACAGCATTTGGGTATATAAATTGCTTTGTAGGGCTGAACTGTGATGTTTAGTATTGTAATCCTGTCTGCTATAAACCCACATTGGTTGCATATGGGCAAAAGCCTCATCTGTGCTATTTATTGTAGGTTCCTGTTACTGTGTATGACAATTGTCCTAAGGATAATCCTGCCTATTACTGTAACAAAAAGACAAGTTGTAAAAGCTGTGCTATGGATCAAAACTGTCAGTGGGAACCCAGGAATCAGGAATGCATTGCTTTGCCAGGTAGGTGCTGGTGGCATAACCCAAATTCATCCAGTCCAAATGTTGTTGCATTTCTTTTGTTCATTTTTTGTCCATTTTTGTCATTTTTACTCCCAAGTCTGTAATTTTTAGTGCTAAGATGGAGTAAATAATGTTGTTTAATCATACCAGCTTTGGTATGAAACTTAATTTGTAGTAAATATTTTTCAGTCCCAGTTGTCTGAAGAGGACTATGATCACTCATGTAATTATTAGGCTGTATTTCATCTCTCCCTTTTCATTTGATAAAAGGTGTTGATAATAGGCTTCTGCAAGATATTAGATTTAATAATGCATGCTATTTAATTTGGGGACTAAAATTGTGCAAAAGCATAATGGCACATACTGGACAAATGAGGCCAGTAACACCTGAAGTGTTTAAGGGAAATTCTCCTATTAGTGTTTTCAGTGGAGCTCATGGGAGTTGGTGATTAGTCCCCTTGTAGTAACTCTTTTTTTTATCCCAATGACTGGGAGAGAAATACAGGATCTTCAGCAATTAACATTTGCAGGTATTAACATATAGAGAAAGGGGAGAAAACCCATTAGACAGCACATTTTAATGGCTATGGAAAGCCTTCCCCTAGGAACCTATTAGGTCTGGACATGTCCAGGTCTGGTGTTTGCTAGTCTGCAAGAGTTAAAAATTGAGATTTTGGAGAAGAGCACTGAGAGTGAGAAGAACATCTTTTAGTGTGATAGATAAAGAGCTTGGTCTGTTTTATTTGATGTAGAAAGGGGGATGACTTGATCATATGTGTAGAAAGCTCATCTGAAAAATTGACACTTGGGAGCTTTTCCATCTGTTAAGTCTAAATTCACACTGGAAATGCCCATCAGGTTTTTTTTTTTGGTTTTTTTTTTTTTTAAGGGAAATAATTAATCACAAAGTTTATTAATCACAAAGCAAAGAGTTCTTCAGTAGTGGGATTCTGCTCAACATGAAGCAGGGATTAACCCTCTAAATTCGTGCTGTGGACAGGATTGGGACAACAACCGTCTCCTGCCGAAAGGTCCCCTGACAACTCTGGGTGACTAAGTGGCTTTAAGACATCAACGAAATGTTTCTTTTCCTCTTTCTCCTACAACAATTTTACTATTCAACATTGTAATAAGTCCTTTGATTACATACTGCAGGTAACTAAATGCTGATGTCAGACTCAGCTCCCCTAAACAGCTTTTGTTCTCCAATGTTATTATGCATCAATACTTCTGAGCACAACACTAAGTTATGACAATTTAGGATGGGGCTGTAGGTGTTTTTTAGTGGAAGGGTTCATAGAATCATTAAAGCTGGAAGATACCTCCAAGATCATAATCAAGTTCAACCTCTGCCTGAACCCCACCGTGCCCACTAAGCCACGGCACTAAGGGCCACATCTGCTTGTTTTCTGAGCACTTCCAGGGTGGAGAGTCCACTGCTGAGCTGGGCAGCCCCTTCCAATGCTTGGCAACACTTTCAGGGAAGAAATTTTCCCTATTACCCACCCTAAATGTCCCTGGCCCAGCCTGAGGCCGTTCCCTCTGCTCCTGTCCCTGTTCCCTGGGATAACATCCCAAATCTCCCCTGGCTGCCCCTCCTGGCAGGAGCTGTGCAGAGCCAGCAGGGCCCCCTGAGCCTCCTTTGCTCCAGGCTGAGCCCCTTCCCAGCTCCCTGAGCCCCTTCCCAGCCCCGTTCCCTGCCCTGGACACCTCCAGCCCCTCAGGGGCTCTGCTGTGGGGAGGGCCCGGAGCTGCCCCAGCACTGGAGGTGCCCCAGCAGTGCCAGCACAGGGACGGGCACTGCCCTGGTCCTGCTGCCCCCCCAGAGCTGGCACAGCCCATCGGCCTCCTGTGCATCAGGGCTCATCTGTTTTCACGGTTCTTTCACTGCCTTGATTGTTGGGAAGGTCACCTGCATCTCTGAATTTACTTCCTTTTCCCCTCTTCTCCCCCAGAGAATATCTGTGGCACAAACTGGCATTTGGTTGGCAACTCCTGCCTGAAGATCACCAGTGCCAAGGAGAACTACGATCATGCCAAACTGTCCTGCACGTCCAACGGTGCTTTGCTGGCTTCTCTCACCACCCAGAAAAAGGTGGAATTTGTTCTGAGGGAGCTGCAGAAGATGCAATCTTCAGTGAGTGCTTCTCTTGTATGTCCCTTCTGTAATTAAGCTGTGATTGTGGAGAAGTCCTTGCTGGGGTATTGTGTGCTCTGTACACAATAGGAATGCCTCTTAACCAAAACCAGCTGATATTATTTTGAAATTCAGTGTACCCTCTGGATGCTTCTGTGCTGAAGTTGTAGAGAATGTAAATGGGAAAGATAAATATAAATATACACAATGCCTCAGAGATATCACTTTCTGTACTGGAATCACACACACCCACATTTCCCTGGTGGAATACAGGACTGCAGCAGGAGTCCTCTGGTGACTTGTGCACAATATTTTATAAATAAAGGTCCCTTTGGGGCACAGGAGGTGTTTAATGTAAAGTGAAAGTTATTTGCTCCACTCAGAAAAGCAGCTGTTTAAAATGTTGCCTTCTCATTCTACAGAGCTGCTTGGCTTATTTGGAGTTGTTTACATGTGATTTAGTGGCAGGTGCTTTTCTGTCAGGGGCAGGGAGAAGTGAATTGTAATTTTTCCCTCTTCATGCATCAATGAAATAAATACATTTTTTTCCAGTCCCTGGGAGAAGCAGGGAGGTGTTCAGGGCAGGTTGTGTAGGTGGTGCTACAGCTCTGACAAAGAATGATGCTGTACATCTTTTCTAAAATCCTGGGTTAGGCTGGAAAGCTGCTGTGGCTTGGTGGCACATGAGAATAACATCTCCTGCGTACCAGGGGCCACTGTGGGAAGCATTTCACTGGGAAAAATGAGGCTGGAGGCAAGAGGATTTCTTTTTTTCAGAGAAGATGCTTCAGTACTTTAGACAAATATTCCCCTGTTAAAACAAGAACATTCCCTGCTTTGATTCCCTTTGTAGTTTTAAAGTGGAATTTCAACAATTACAGTGTTTTAGAGGGGAGTCAGTTTAGCCAAGGAAAGGCAAGGTGCAATTTAAGCAAGATTGTTCGTTAAATCTTTTGTAAAAAGAGGAAGCCAAGCTTGGGATAGTATAAAAAGACATGGTTCTGACAGCTCCAGATGTTTCTGGATATTCCAGTAGTTAAGTGTAAATTCCTAAAGCCACATGGTAATCCTTCCCTAAAAGTATTTAAATTCTTACATTGTGTAAAAAAGAATTGTTAATTTACAGGGGTTTTTTTACACCTACAGAGTCCTTTGAAAAGTGAGCCTAAAGAGCCTGTGAGCCTATTTTAATGTATATTAGTACAGAATGCTTGTAAGGTGGGAAACTGTATCCTGAGCTGATCCCCCAGTGTGGGCAGCAGCGGAGGGGAGGGGGGAATTCTGCCCCTGTGCCCCTGTGCTCAGGTGAGACCCCCCTGCAGAGCTGCCCCAGCCCTGGGGACACAGCAGGAGCACCGGGAGCTGCTGGAGAGAGCCCAGAGGAGCCCCGGAGCTGCCCCAGGGCTGGAGCCCCTCTGCTCTGGAGCCAGCCTGGGAGAGCTGGGGGGGCTCAGCTGGAGCAGAGAAGGCTCCAGGGAGAGCTCAGAGCCCCTGGCAGGGCCTGAAGGGGCTCCAGGAGAGCTGGAGAGGGACTGGGGACAAGGGTTAAATTAGATTTTAGGAAGAAACACCGAACTGAAACAAAGGTGAGGCCCTTGCAGAGCTTTCTCAGAGAAGCTGTGGCTGCCCCTGGATCCCTGGCAGTGCCCCAGGCCAGGCTGGACAGGGCACTGCTGGCTGTGCTGGGGGAGGCTCTGCTTTGCAGTTACTCCTTTTTCCAGTAACCTGTGCGTAGATGTTCAGTAACAACAAGAAAACTTGTTGGTGTTATCACAATGTGCTTTGTAACCCTGTTGGCTGTTGAAAGCTGCAACTCTAAAGTACAAAAGTGCATAAAATCAGTTTGAAGCAGGTGATGTTTACATATTTTAGCAGTAAACCAACATACTATACCAGTAGAGCTCCAATGCTCCTCCCCACAATAGAAGTGTGACAAAAAATAAATTGCCCCTAGAAATAGTTGTATTATAGGATCTTTATGTTAAGAAGGTTGCGGCCAGCAACACTAATTTAGATTTGACCTGCTCCTTTATTTCTAGCCCAAAACCTTGACTCCATGGGTTGGACTGAGGAAAATCAATGTGTCCTATTGGTGCTGGGAAGACATGTCTCCCTTCACCAACACTCTCGTCAAGTGGCTTCCCAATGAACCAAGTGATGCTGGATTTTGTGGATATTTGGCTGAGCCTTCCCAAGAGGGATTGAAGGCAGCAACGTGTATCAATGAGGTGAACGGCAGTGTCTGCGAAAGGCCAGGTAACCACAGCTGTCTGCTTGGTGTGCATTTCCTAGAGAGTAAAGAGAATGCAGTTCATTGCTTTTCAAACCAGCTGCATCATGATTTTGCCAAAGAAAAGTAGTTCAGAACCAGCGTCTTTGTAGGTATTTCTTGCAGGAACTGGAAATTTTAAAAATAGCTCAACGTTTACATTGTTAACTGTAAAATATTTAAAGTACATTATTTTAATAATTTTTCTCTCAATTGCATACCTAGATGTGACTTTAGGTTAATTATGGTATGGAGCAATCTCCTGTTTAAAAAAAATAAATAAAAGCTACTTTCCAATTGAATTCCCCTTTTTTCCCCTTCCCTGCTCTGTAGCCAGAGGAGGATTTTATCAAAGGTTGAAATTAATTGGCCAAGACACTTTGGAGATACCAGAACTTTGAAAAAAAGAAGCTATTTGCTTTTGGGAGAAGTCATCCAGCTTTGTTGAAACTGCGTATCTTTTCAGATGGCTTGGTCTTTTAATTCTCCATTGTAGCTGATTATTTCTGAATACCAATTAGTGCCTCTTTGAAGTTTCAAGAAAGTTGGTTGATTAAATAAAAATGTTAAGTACACTACACCAGTTGAAATAATTCTTTGTGGAAGTGCAGGATGCAGATCCTGAATGTGGAACCTGAACTCCAAATTCCATGTGTTTTCACTTGCAGCACTTGGGTTTAAGCTTTAACTTGGTTTTTATGGTCTGAGAACAGTCACTTGAAGCAGCTGATAAAGCATTGGCTCACACCACAAAGTGCTGAGTTAGTTCTGCTTTCAGTGCTCGTTTGATGTCTGGAACTGATCAAATCACTTAAACACGTCCCAGTGTGCTGATGTAAAATGTGGGGGCTCTTCCCTACGCTGTGCTGGGGGGGTGGCTAAGGAATACATCGACAGACCTGCAGAGGAATAAACACCACACTCCTGACACCATTTCCCTGCCCTGTCCCTGGGAGTGCCCAAGGCCAGGCTGGACGGGGCTCGGAGCACCCTGGGATGGGGGAAGGTGTCCCTGCCCGTGGCAGGGGGTGGAACGAGGTGGTTTTGTGGTCCCTTCTGACACAAGCTGTTCTGTGTCTGTTTGTGGAAGAGAACTGACTGTGTCCTCCCCGCAGCCAACCACAGCGCCAAGCAGTGCCGCACGCCCTGTGCCCTGCGCGCCGCCTGCGGGGAGTGCACGAGCGGCAGCTCCGAGTGCATGTGGTGCAGCAACATGAAGCAGTGCGTGGACTCCAACGCCTACGTGGCCTCCTTCCCCTACGGCCAGTGCATGGAGTGGTTCACCATGAGCAGCTGTCCCCGTAAGTGCTTCACCATAGCAGCTGTCCCCGTACGTGGTTCACCATGAACAGCTGTCCCCGTATGTGGTTCACCATGAACAGCTGTCCCCGTACGTGGTTCACCATGAACAGCTGTCCCTGTACGTGGTTCACCATGAGCAGCTGTCCCTGTACGTGGTTCACCATGAACAGCTGTCCCTGTACGTGGTTCACCATGAGCAGCTGTCCCTGTACGTGGTTCACCATGAACAGCTGTCCCTGTACGTGGTTCACCAGAGCAGCTGTGCCCGTAAGTGAGCCCTGCTGCCCCCACCGTGTGCAGGCTGCTCAGACCCATCCAACCCAACGTGGGCTGTGCTGCAAATCCCCTGGGGAAAGGAGCGAGGCCAGGCTGCACGGAGCGTGGAGCAGCCTGGTCTCGTGGGGGGTTCCCTGCCCGTGGCACGGTCCCTAATGTGCCTTCAACCCAAACCATTCTGGGACTCCCTGATTATAAAATCCAAATTAGAGTTTGCACAAGTGTTTTATTCTGAGGTATTGTCTACTTACAGCCTGTAGTAGGAATTTTAAACTCACTTTAAATAAATTATTTACTTTTTTGCCCCTTAGATGTGAGCAAACTGCAAAAGCTTCATGGTGCTTTGGAATACTGTGTTTTCTTTTCAAACTGGGTAAAATACCCTAAAAACTTAAAACAAGTGAAGATTTAGAAATTATTTTGTTTATGTTGAATTCTTTAGGAGCCGAGTGTGAGCAGGAGCATCACAAGTAGCTCAAAGTGTTGCAAAGTAAGAGATGAAGAAAATTAGTTTAAGGAGCATGAGTGTGTGAACTTCCCATATTGCCAGAGGTCAAAAGTTGGAGGAAGCATCAGGCAGGAGATGAGTAAGCTAAAATAATGGAAAACAATGTTTTCCTGCTCTTTTTTTTTTCTTTTTAAAGGCAAATATTATCAATTTAAACATCAAAATAGAAAGTCTGCTCATCTTGCAACACCAATAATCCAGAAAATATTTTTTAAATGGTCAGGGGAAAGGAATAGAAAAAGTTTTCTGTATGTGAAGAGTTTGTCACCTCTGAAATCCAATGCCATTAGAGAAAGGAGGGGCTAAAGGGTGAAATTTCATTCTTATTTGTATTCTATGCTTTTTGACTCAGATAAATACTTGAAATAATAGCATGTGATACTGAAATATGGTAGAAAGAGGCTCAAAGCAACTAAACAGGCTGGTTTTTAGCCTTTGCTTCCAGATGGCTCATTTTATCATCTGATCTGTTATAAATCAATTGGAGATGTTTTGTAGAGGGAACATTAACCTCTCATGGTGTGTAATGGTTCGAAAAACCTCTGTGTGTGTTGTGCTATTTCATAACTCGTTGATTAATGGAACCTTTGTTAATAGCTAGCTTAGGTTCTGGAATAAGTGTGCTGGTAGAAATGAATGTGTTACTGTGAGTATCAGAATAAATATTTCTAGATTTGGCGAGATAAATATTTTGGTGAGATAAAAACCCAAGGATTTCTGCGTTTGTTGTCACCTGTGTTTGAGACAGTGGTTTATTCCACAATGTCATGTTTTGGTTTGTTTTGTTACAGCTGAGAACTGCTCAGGCTACTGCACATGTGCTCAGTGCTTGGAGCAGCCTGGCTGTGGGTGGTGCACGGATCCAAGCAACACTGGCAAGGGGAGGTGCATCGAGGGCTCTTACCGGGGTCCCGTCAAGATGCCCACCCCATCCACGCCAGGGAAACCCAGCTTGGAGCCCATCCTGAATGTCAGCATGTGTCTTGTGGAGAACAGCTATAACTGGTCCTTTATTCAGTGTCCAGGTAAACGAGCAGCATGTAATTGTCCAACATTTACACTAAATGCAAGGGCAGAGAGTTTTCAAGACTACAGTGATGTCTGTGTTCCCTCCTGTTAATGGAGGGAGGAAAAGAGCATAGAATGTAAACAGGAATTACACTTGGAGATGGAAGGGGCTGTGCAGGTGAGATGCACAGGTTTACTGCTTGAAGACTAAACTATTCGTTACTTGAGAGAAATTCTTCCTTTCCCTACAAACCTTTACAGAGATTTTAACTTCTGTTTATTTATTAATTTTAAGGCTGTTCGGAAGAAAGTCAGATCTTCCTTTGAAGGTTGCTCTAAGTATTAATGCCTAGGATGATTGTTAACTCATGTTTTTGACACAAACCCAAAACTTCCCTCCCTATTTCTTGTAAATCCATTGCACCAACAGCTTCCAGTCCAACGTGCACGTAATGTTTTGCAGTTCAGTTTTCTGTGTGTTGCTTTAAATTTCAGTTTTTTAATACACACCTGTCTTTGGGTTCACGTGTCTCTAGCAAGAGACAAGAACCTCTCTGGAAGGTGCATGAAACGGTTCCTCTCATCCTCTGCACAGCACAGACTCCTGAGGTCTCTGTGAACTGTATTTGAGCACCAATACTCATAACTTTCCTGTTCCCTTCAGCCTGTCAGTGTAACGGGCACAGCAAGTGTGTGAACGAGAGCATTTGTGAGAAGTGTGAGAACCTGACCACGGGCAAGCACTGTGAGAGCTGCATCTCGGGCTACCACGGGGATCCCACCAACGGGGGCACGTGCCAGCGTAAGTGCTGCCCCGGGGCTGCCTGCACCCGCCTCTGCCATCACTCCTCTGCTGTCCTAGCACTGTTACATCCTGAGAACTCTCCTTTCCTTTCCTGCAAGCGAGGCTCAATCCTTGTTTCTTCAAATTCTTAAACTGCTGAGTGAAATTACATTCATTGCGCATGAAGTTGATTTTATACTTTCCTTTATAAACTTGAAATGACCTCAGTGAAAAATGGCGATATTTTAGTGTTTGATGATCCTGTTTTTAAAAGAAACAGTGTTGAACCCAGTGTTTTGAACAAATTTCTGCTTATCTAAGTTCCACCTTCTATTCTGATTGGTTAATGTGTTGTGTGTTTATAGTTAAAATTGTCTTCCTCATAAAGGCTTGCCATGTTTCACTGAGGACTTGGCTGGATTTGAGGATTAGGAGAACCCTGTTAAAATTGCATTTGAAGTTTGTAAAATGTTACCTGTGCAAGATTCAGTTAAGAAACTGGGAAAAAAGTCTTCCTTGCAAGACCAGTGCAGTTAATATTGAGAAATGAACATGGAAGACTGGAGTTTTGCCCTGCAACCTTGGGACATGCTTTTGAGGTGCTGTGAATTTTTCAGAGTTGAGGCATGAGGAGACCAATTGTAAACCAGAATCCAGCTGTAAGAGGTGCAGATGGGAGGGAAGGTGCTTCTTGCTTGTAAGAAATTTAATCATAGTGTCATGGAGTGGTTTGGGTTGGAAGGGACCTTAAAACTCATCTCATTCCAAACCACCTTCCACTGTCCCAGGGTGCCCCAAGCGCCGTCCAGCCTGGCCTTGGACACTTCCAGGGACGGGTGGCCACAGCTTCTCTGGACAACCTGTGCAAGGGCCTTCTTCTTGATGCTGTGTTCCCAGCACTAACAGGATACATTGATTTTCCTCAGTCCAACCCATGGAGTCAAGGTTTTGGGCTAGAAATAAAGGAGCAGGTCAAATCTAAATTAATGTTGCTGGCCACAACCTTCTTAACATAAAGATCCTATAATACAACTATTTCTAGGGGCAATTTATTTTTTGGCACACTTCTATTGTAGGGAGGAGCATTGGAGCTCTATTGGTATAGTATGTTGGTTTACTGCTAAAATATGTAAACATCACCTGCTTCAAACTGATTTTATGCACTTTTGTACCTTAGAGTTGCAGCTTTCAACAGCCAACAGGGTTACAAAGCACATTGTGATAACACCAACAAGTTTTCTTGTTGTTACTGAACATCTACGCACAGGTTACTGGAAAAAGGAGTAACTGCAAAGCAGAGCCTCCCCCAGCACAGCCAGCAGTGCCCTGTCCAGCCTGGCCTGGGGCACTGCCAGGGATCCAGGGGCAGCCACAGCTTCTCTGGGCACCCTGTGCCAGGGCCTTCCCACCCTCCCAGGGAACAATTCCTTCCCAATATCCCATTCAACCCTGCTCTCTGGCAGTGGGAGCCCCATTCCCTGTGTCCTGTCCCTCCCTGCCTTGTCCCCAGTCCCTCTCCAGCTCTCCTGGAGCCCCTTCAGGCCCTGCCAGGGGCTCTGAGCTCTCCCTGGAGCCTTCTCTGCTCCAGCTGAGCCCCCCCAGCTCTCCCAGGCTGGCTCCAGAGCAGAGGGGCTCCAGCCCTGGGGCAGCTCCGGGGCTCCTCTGGGCTCTCTCCAGCAGCTCCAGGTGCTCCTGCTGTGTCCCCAGGGCTGGGGCAGCTCTGCAGGGGGGTCTCACCTGAGCACAGGGGCACAGGGGCAGAATTCCCCCCTCCCCTCTGCTGCTGCCCACACTGGGGGATCAGCTCAGGGCACGGGGGGTTCTGGGCTGGGTCAGGGCCGGGTCTCACCCATCAGAACACCCAAGTCCTTCTCCCCAGGGCTGCTCTCCAGCCATTCCTCACACACTCTTTGTGCTCTGGATTTCTGCAACCCAGGTGCAGGACCTTGCAGTTGGCCCTGTTGAACTTCACAGAATCACAGAATTCACTAAGTTGGAAAAGAACTTTGAGATCATCAAGTCCAAGCTATGACCTAACACCAGTTATCAACTACACCATGAGACTAAATTCCACATCCAGTCTTTTTTTAAACACCTCCAGGGACAGTGACTCCACCACCTCCCTGGCCATCCCATTCCAGTGCCCAGTTACTCTTTCTGTGAAGAATTTTTTCCTGATGTTCAGCCTAAACTTTTCCTGGCACAGCTTGAGACTGTGTCCTTTTGTTCTGTTGGTCACAGCCTGGGAGAAGGGACCGACCCCCACCTGACCACAGCCTCCTGTCAGGGAGTTGTAGAGAGTGATGAGGTCTCCCCTGAGCCTTCTTTTCTCCAGGCTAAACAACCCCAGCTCCCTCAGCCATTCCTCACAGGACTTGTGTTCCAGACCCTTCACAGCCTCGTTGCCTCCTCCGGACACGTTCGAGCGTCTCAGCGTCCTTCCCGAACGGAGGGGCCCAGAACTGGGCACAGCACTCGGGGTGTGGCCTCACCAGTGCTCCGTGCAGGGGAAGAATGACATCCCTGGGCCTGCTGGCCACACTATTCCTGATCCAGGCCAGGGGCCATTGGCCTTCTTGGCCACCTGGGCACACTGCTGGCTCATGTCCAGCCTGCTGTCCATCAGCACCCCCAGGTCCCTTTCTGCCTGGCCACTGTCCAGCCACTCTGTCCCCAGCCTGTAGCACTGCAGGGGTTGTTGTGACCGAAGTGCAGGACCCAGCACTTGGACTTGTTGATTGTTGGATTCAACCTGTCCAGGTCCCTTTGCAGAGCCCTCCCACCTTCCAGCAGATCCACACTTGCCCCCAGCTTGGTGTCATCTTCAAATTTGCTGATGGTGGACTCAATCCCCTCATCCAGATCATCAGTGAAGATACAAAACAGGACTGGGCCCAACACTGATCCCTGGGGGACACCACTGGTGACTGGCTGCCAGCTGGATGTGGCACCACACACCACCACTTTCTGGGCCCAGCCACCCAGCCAGTTCTTAACCCAGTGAAGGGTGAACCTGTCCAAGCCAGGGGCTGCAGCTTTTCCAGGTGTGGAGTGTGTGAGATGGTGTCAAAGGCTTTGCTGAAGTCCAGGTAGACAACATCCACAACCTTCCCTGCACCCACCGGGTAGGTCACCCGGTCATTGAAGGAGATCAGGTTGATGAACTTTGTGAGGTTGACACAGTCCCATCTCTCCTGTCTGTCCAGGTCCCTCTGGATGCCATTCAATTACTGCTGGATGCTGTCCAGGTCCTTCTGGATGCCCCCACTTCCCTCCAGCACGCTGACCTCACCAGACAGTTTGTTGTCACCAGCATACTTGCTGGTGGGTGCTGTGGGTGCCTCAATCCCACTCCCCTGTCACCAACAGAGATGTTAAACGGCACTGGTCCCAGTGGAATGTGTTAATGGAGTATAGTGAGGTGGAATGAGGCAGTTAGGTGGAAAAGGTAGAATAGAATTAACATTGCTCAGTGTCAGAATAGTGTCAGTGCTTCTGTGGAGTGAGTGTGGGTGGTCTGTAGCCATCCTGGAAGAATGAAGTGAAGGTAATTGATGAGTGGACATTGAAGACTTGTTGCTTCTTCCTACTATGGAGACAATCCAGTAGAAAATACTTGGATGCTCATTTGGTATGTTTATTGGAAATAGTACTGACCTTTTGGATGAAGATGAGAGTCAGCAGCTGGGGCATGGAGCCCTGTTTCCTCAAGCAGGAGGCAGGTGGTGATACTTGAGACTATGAAGAACTTCCCAATGGACAGATTCAAGGAAGGGGGTGAAAACACAGGGATACAGCTGCCTCCCTTAGAGAAAAGGGGCGTGGAATTCCAACAGGCAGCACAGCTACATGGGTACAAAGGAAAAGGTGCATCTCTGACACTTGGTTTCACAGCATTATCTGCCAGACTAAATACTGCTGATATTCATAAACTCATTTTGGGTGAAGATAGTTTAAAGTGGAGGAATTAATAAGTTCAGGCTGAGTTGCTGGAGAAAATACAGAATTCTACCCTGAGCTTTCAGGTTTAATCCCTGGATCACAATGTGCCTGTTGTGTCGCTTTTCCATGCATGTGGAAATAGAGAGTAAGTTCCTTTGGACTTTTGTGCATAAGGATTGTTCCAAAATAGTTGGTTGTTGAGATAATGAATGACAGACTGAAATCATTCAGATGCCTGAAAAAGAAATGAGAAAATGTCTTGAGAGATTGTGGAACAGCATTCATTACTTATCAGATGGAACCAGTAGCTCATGTCAGAAGTGCTTTGCTCTCAAGTGCTTTGGGCCCAGGTTTTTAATTTGCTGTGATTTAACACCATTTACTGGAAAGGCAAAAGAATGAGGGAAGCAGGAGGCTGAGCAGAACGACTGAGGTGGATCAGGAGAGGAAAAGCAAGAGCAAATCACCCTATCTGATGCAGCCAGGCTGACTGCTGCCCATTAGTCATTTTTGCTCAGTGAAAACCTTTCCAGAGGGGAATTCTTCAGATAAGGATTGGTTGATGGGGAGTAGAGCCAGCTCCTGTTTTCCCCCTTCTCTGAGCCATGATCCCTCCATCATTTCCCATTAATAATGTGCTGATTTCACTCCTTTTGTGCATTTGTGAGCAATGTTTTGTGCTGCTCTGTTTTGAGAGCCCACAGTCACAGCCATGCTGGAGATGGTTGTTGTACACTCCAGCCTGACACACGAGCATCTTTGTGTTTGCACACTGACTGCCTGGTGTGAGTCATGGGATTATGGAATGGGTTTGCTTGGAAGGGTTCTAACAGACCATCCTCTTCCACCCCCTGCCACGGGCAGGGACACCTCTCAATATCCCAGGCTGCTCCCAGCCCTGTCCAGCCTGGCCTTGGGCCCTGCCAGGGCTGGGACAGCCACAGCTTCTCTGGGCACCCTGTGCCAGGGCTCCTCACCCTCACAGGGAAGAATTTCTTCTGCATATCCCATTTCATCCTGCCCTCTTTTAGTTCAATGCCATCACCCCTACCTGTGCCCATAAGAAGTCCCAACGCAAGGTTATATCACTTGTGTTGAAAAAAATTTGTCAAACTGCAGTTATTTCCCTGAAAGAATTGTTTGCATTCCATCATACGGCCTGGTGTTGGCAGAGTTGGGCAGATAAAAACTAAATAGCAGGTAAATCACTCCTCAGAGGTTGCTTTTAGGAAGTGTCCAAGTAGAGGAGTGTTAATGAGGAAGGGCAGGAAATGCAGCACATCAAATATAAAAATAGCTGCAAGGTGCTTTCTCTGCGTTCAGGATTTTTCTGAATTTTCTGATTAAAGTTACCCATGAAAATATGCTGCTGGGAGATAAGGAAGTTATTTGCAAGCAAAGGGAAGGCGTTATTATGCCTGAGATCAGATTGCAGCTGCAGTGGTGCTTCCGAGCACATCCTGGAGCCTTTGCTGGTGGCACACGAGTTGCTGGTGCCGTGGGCCTGCCTGCTTCCCTGTCCCAGGGCTCACAGGTGCCCTGCAGGGCAGCCAAGCAGGTGGCAGGGCAGAGTCACGTCGGCCAGCTGCTGGCACTGCCACTGGGAAGCTGCACCGTCCACATGCGGGAACAGGAACCCCTGAC
>VZRZ01004363.1:41225-79151 GCA_013398175.1 Climacteris rufus | reverse complement strand
GGCTCCGCCGGCCCCGCCGCGCCCGCCCCATCCCGGGCACCGCGATCTGCGCCCCGGCCGGGGGTCCCGGGGGGCGGGGGGTCCCGCAGAGGGTGTGGGGGAGTTCCTGGCCAGGCTGAAGGGGTCCCAGGCAGGCTTGGGGGGGAGGGTCCGGGAAAGCTGGGGAGGAGGAGGGGGTCCCCGGCAGGCTGGGGTTTCTGCCCGGGCTGAGGGGTCCCAGGCGGGCTGGGGTGTGGGGGGTCCCAAGCAGGATGTGCTCCGCAGGTTCTGCTCCAACAGGAGTTCCCAGCTTGGAGAAAGAGAAGGAAAACGGGCTGGAGCAGGCAGGGCTGCTGTGGGTGCCTCCCGGCTGGCTGTGGGGTCTTTGCTGGGTGTCACCACCCCGCGGTGTGTCCCTGCCGGGGGTTGTGTCCCATGCCGGAGCCCCCGGAGCATCCCGGGTGTTCCTGCCCCTGGCAAATCCCACAGGGTGGCACAGGCAGCACCCCGGGGTGAGGGTCTGCACTGGGGCTGCCCCCTTAGCCCAGGGCGGGGGTATCCTCCCTCCCAGCCCGGCTGCCAAGGGTTAACCCCACCCCAGCCCCATCCCGGGAAGGGGAAGGGCTGGAAATCCCTTCCCCACCCAGGGTCCTGCAGCAGAGCCCGGCCCTACCGCCCTCCACAGGGAGCAGCCGTGGCTGGAGCACATCCCGGCCCTGGATGGGGCACGGCCAGGGGGTCCTGCTGGATCTGGCCCTGCCGCGGGGACAGGGACATGGCCAGGGCATGTGGGACACACTCGTGCTGGCCTTGGGCATGGCCAGGCTTTGGGGGCATCTGGAGGTGCCCACTGGCTCACAGAACCACGGGATCATCCCGGTTGGAAAAGCCCTCTGAGCCCATCAAACCCAACCATTCCTCAGCACTGCCAAGGCCACCACTGCCCACGTCCCCAAGTGCCACATCCACAGAGCTTTTAAACCCTTCCAGGGATGGTGACCCCACCACTGCCCTGGGCAGCTGTGCCAGGGCCTGACCACCCTTTCCATGCAGGAATTTCCTCAATATCCAACCTAAACCTTCCCTGGCCCAGCCTGAGGCCGTTCCCTCTCATCCTGTCCCCGTTCCCTGGGAGCAGAGCCCGACCCCCCTGGCTGCCCCTCCTGGCAGGAGCTGTGCAGAGCCAGCAGGGCCCCCTGAGCCTCCTTTGCTCCAGGCTGAGCCCCCCCAGCTCCCTCAGCTGCTCCTGGGGCTCCAGCCCTTTCCGNCAGCTCCCTCAGCCCCTCCTGGGGCTCCAGCCCCTTCCCCAGCTTTGTTCCCTGCCCTGGGCACTTTCCAGCCACTCAATGTCTCTCTTGTCAGAAAAGGCCCAAAGAAGACTCCAGAATTCGAGGCCTCTTGTGGTGCTGAGCCCACCAGGCTGGGTGGAAGGGCTGGAGGGTGGCAGGAGCCAGGCTGGGACAGGCTCTGGAGCTGTTCTGAAGGATGCAGGGACCTTCAGAGCTTTAGGATTCTTCTGGAGCAGTTTTGAATAGGCTGGGGAGGTTTTAAGCCCTTCAGAAGGCTTTTCAGAGCAGCTGCAGAAGAGCTGCAGTGCTTTGGATCATCTCTGGTTATTTTTTGATGAGTTTTCGAGCAGCTTTGGAGCTGTTTCAGGGTTGCTTGTGCCCCTCTGATGCTGCTCAGAGTGGGGTTCGGGAGGTTTCAGACTGTTTGTGTTCAGAGACGTTGCTGAGAAGTTTTAACTCTGTTGAGAGGTCCATGAGGAAGGTCCAGGGGGGTTTCAAGGGCCTTTGGAGGGTGTTGGGGCACTCGAGGGGTTTCACAGCTGCGCAGAGGAGGCCTGGAGAGCTCCAGAGCTGCCACGAGACCTTTTCTGTGATGCGTTTTGAGCTATTTCGAGGAGTTTTAGAAGAGTTTAGAGGGCTTCAAGTGCTACTTCGAGGCAGTTTGAGCATCTTGGTGCCTTTCAGGGCTGGTTGGAGGAGCGTGAGAGCTATTTGAGCAGTTCAAGTGGTTCAGTGCTGGCCAGAGCTCTTCCTTCCTGAGCTCTGAGCAGCTCAGAGGTGATTCACAGCTCCTTGAGGTGAGCCAGCATCACAGAGATACCCCCAGAGCCATTTACTGACCCCACTTCCAGAGCAGCTTCCAGCTGCTGGACGTTTGAGATTTCAGAGGAATTTTTTAAAGGATGTTTTAGGGGTGTTTAGGGAAAACTTTGGGGCACCCTAGAGCTGCTTGGAGGGTGTAGAGAAGCTGGGAGTGCTCCAGAGGTGATCTCCAGGTGCTCAGGGATGCTTTGGAGGTGCTCAGAGATGTTTTAGGGCAGTTCAGGGACAGTTTAGAGCAGCTCTGGGATGTTCTAGGGCAGCTCAGGGATGTTTTAGAGCAGACTGGGGGTGGTTTAGGGCAGTTCCAGGATGTGTCAGAGGTGCTCAGGGACATTTAGGGCAGCTCAAGGATATTTTAGGGCAAACTGGGGGTGGTTTAGGGTAATTCCAGGATATTTCAGAGGTGCTCAGGGATGCTTAGGGCAAGTCAGGGATGGTTTAGGGCACCTCAGGACAATTTAGGGCAGCTCAGGGACAGTTTAGGGTAGTTCAGGGGACATTTTGGAGCAGCTCAGGGACATTTTAGATCATGTCAGGGATGTTTTAGAGCAGCTCTGAGATGTTTTTGGGCAGCTCAGGGACATTTTGGAGCAGCTCAGGGACATTTTAGATCATGTCAGGGATGTTTTAGAGCAGCTCTGAGATGTTTTTGGGCAGCTCAGGGACATTTTGGAGCAGCTCAGGGGTATTTTAAAGCATGTCAGGGATATTTTAAGGCAGCTCAGGGACATTTTAGAGCAGCTCTGTGATGCTTTAGTGCAGCTCCAAGAGGTTTTGGGGTAGGTTGGGGGTGTTTTAGAGCAACTGATGTTTTTGGGCAGCTCAGTCAGGGACATTTTAGAGCAGCTCTGTGATGCTTTAGTGCAGCTCCAAGAGGTTTTGGGGTAGGTTGGGGGTGTTTTAGAGCAACTCAGGGACATTTTGGAGCAGCTCTGGGATGTTTTGGAGGCTCGGTGCTGCTCTGAGCAGTTTGGAACGACCTGGGGGGTTTCAGAGCACTCAGGGTGTGTCGGAGCCGTTCCCCAGCTCTTTGCTGCAGCTCCAGGGCTGCTCGGAGCAGTTCAGAGGCAGAGTCTGGAGCGATCCGGAGGCACGGCAGGAGCTGGGAGGGGATTTTGCACGTTCAGGCCCTTTGGGGCAGCTTACAGGGGCGGGGAGGGGTGGAGGAGGCTTAGAGGGGTGGGGAGCAGCTTAGCAGGGAGGTGAGGGCGTTTAAGAGATTTTTGGAGCAGCTCAGAAGAGCCGAGCGCTCCGAGGAAGGGAAAGCTCCGTGTCCCTGCCGGGAGCAGCCCCTGCCTCAGCCTGCCCGATCCCTGGGCAGCAGCAGCAGCTCCGAGGGTCCCTCACCCCACCCCGGCCCTCCAGGAAGGCGAAGCGGGAATTCCCCCATTCCCACCCACACAGCCGGGCTGGGCTGCCTGGGGAGACTTTGGCTCCCTCCGACCCCGATCCCTCTGGAGGCAGCGGGGTCCTGCCTGCCCCAGCCCCATCCTCCCCAAATCAGGGGATTCCAGCCAGGTCCTGCCTGCCCCAGCCCCATCCTCCCCAAATCAGGGAATTCCACCCAGGTCCATCCTCCCCCATCCCCATCCTCCCCAAATCAGGGAATTCCAGGCAGGTCCTGCCTCCCCAAATCAGGGAATTCCAGGCAGGTCCTGCCTCCCCAAATCAGGGAATTCCAGCCAGGTCCATCCTCCCCAAATCAGGGAATTCCAGCCAGGTCCAGCTTCCCCATCCTCCCCAAATCAGGGAATTCCAGCCAGGTCCAGCCTTCCCCATCCCCATCCTCCCCAAATCAGGGAATTCCAGCCAGGTCCTGCCTCCTCCATCACCATCCTCCCCAAATCAGGGAATTCCAGCCAGGTCCATTCTCCCCAAATCAGGGAATTCCAGCCAGGTCCAGCCTCCCCAAATCAGGGAATTCCAGCCAGCCCCATCCTCCCCAAAGCAGGGAACTCCAGCCAGGTCCATCCTCCCCAAGTCAGGGCACTCCTCGGTTCAGGAGCATTTCCCCCATCCAGCACTGGGATACCCAGGATGCTCCCATCCACCTCTGTGGAAGAAAAGTCTCCAGGCAGGAATAGTAACAGCTTTTAATCCGACAAGAATTGATACATCAGTTAAGACAATACTGTTTTTGCCTCTTTTTTGGGGGACTTCCTTCACATACCGGTTGGGAAAGAGGAACATTTTCGGGGTGTACAGTTTTTGTTTTCTTTTTCTCTCTCCATAGGGACTTTAAAGCATGGTGAATGTGCAAGTCAGTGCTTTTTGTTTGCTTAAAACTTTTTTTCCCGGTGCTTATTTACAGTTACAGTACCTCTGTGAGAGCGACAGGAAAAAAAAAAAAAAAACGATTGTTTGAGACCTGGGGATCCGGGATCCCAAGTCGAGAAAGGCAGATCTCCAATATTTATATATTTATACATATATATATATATATGCTTTTGTGTATACACAGATACATTTCTCTCTTCTTTTAAAGTATTAAAAAAATGGATCAACCTTCATTCTATAAAAATACCTACTCTACAAGATAGAAAAATTTTCCCTCTCCAAGTATACACTGATTTACACCCAAAGCTTCTCTGGAAATGTACATTACGTGGCTTCTTCCCGCGGACTCGGGGCAGGGAGGGAGGGAGGGAAAGAGGGAGGGATGGTGCTGGGAATGGCTGGGATGCAGGAGCTGCCCCGGGGGAGCACCCAGCGTGGGGGGACGAGCACCCGGAGGGGACAGAGGCGGCCGCGGCCGGGCCGGGTCCCCCGGGATAAGGCGGTGGCAGCGGCCACGTCCCCGGGCGGTGCCACCCCCAGGGCTGGAAAGGGCTCGGGGAGGAGCCGGGATCGCTGCGGCTTCTGCTTCCAGGCCGCCCTGGCATTCCTAAAACCTGCCAGGCAGGACAAGGAGCCGCTGGATGAAGGCGGATGCTGGGATGCCGCTGGTGCCTCCTCCCGGGGTCACGCTGTGCCAGCGAGCCCAGAGCTGGGCGATGTAAACATGGCTTGTGTTCGCCGGGAGCCGCCGCGGGGCTCTCCGGGCCCTCTCCCCGGCACGGAGACCCAGCCCGGCCGGGCCGGGGCAGGAAGGAGCCCGGGGCAGCAGCGGGGGCAGGCGGCCGGAGCGGGCTCTCCCTCCAGGACTGCGGCTGTCACCGGCAGAGCCCTGCTCCGGCTGGGAACGGCTCAGCACACTGTCCCCGGGCCGGGATTTGGGGAGGAGAGCTCGGCGCTCCCGCTGCAGCTGCCCAAGCGCTGCGTGTCCCACGGCGGGACAAGGAGAGGGGGCCCGGAGCAGCCTCCGGGGCGGGGGAGCAGCTGCAGCTGCCGCGGTGCCCGGACGGTGCCCGGACGGTGCCCGTGTGCCTGTGCCCCGCTGGGGACGAGGGACATCTCCTCCCAGAGCCACCTCATCCGCACAGCCCGGCAGGAGGAGGAGGGAGGAGGGAGAGGAGCCGGGATGCCGAGACGCGCCGACAGCACCGAGCCACGGACAGCAGAAATAAATAAGGAGGCAGGTGACCGAGTGAGCTCACGCCCTGTCCCCTGCAGCCCCCGAGGGCTCCGCACGCAGCCCGGCCCGGCAGCAGCACGGGGCGAGGATGGGCTGAGCCAGCTGGATGAGCACATTTGCATTAAGTTAATTAAAAAAAAACAAAACCCCAAAACAACCCCAAACCCCAACCCTCTGCGAGTCCGGGACGCGCTTCCCTCGTTGGCAGCTCAGCCCCGGCGGGTGTGGCAGGGACACTTTGGCACAGCCGGGGCTCGGGCTGGGCAGGGCAGCGCTGCTGCCTCCGAGGCTCCCGGTGCCCGCAGCCGGCAGGGACAGTCCCCGGTGCCCGCAGCCGGCCCGGACAGTCCCCGGTGCCCGGCGCTCCCGGTGCCCGCAGCCGGCCCGGACAGTCCCCGGTGCCCGGCGCTCCCGGTGCCCGCAGCCGGCCCGGACAGTCCCCGGTGCCCGGCGCTCCCGGTGCCCGCAGCCGGCCCGGACAGTCCCCGGTGCCCGGCGCTCCCGGTGCCCGCAGCCGGCCCGGACAGTCCCCGGCGCTCGGAGCTCCTCCCGCGTCCGCCTGTGCTCCTCCTCCGGGTTCCCTTTCACCCCTCCAGAGCCAGAAGGGCTTCCAAATAACGGAGTCAGACAACAAAGCCTGGCTGCTGGTTTTCCTTTTCCCTGGTCCGTGGCTCAGTCACCCCCCGACCTGAGGCTTCCTTGTGCCTTCATCAAGAGCAAAGACGTCTGGAGTCCCTCTTCATCCTGCCAGAGCAGCAGATCCGCCCGCCGAGCGCAGCCCGCGCCTCTGGGCCGCCCCTACTTCACCTCCAGGATGGAGGGGTTGGTCTCCATGATGGCCACGATGATCCTGTCGATGTAGTCCTGCAGGCGGAAGTTGATCTCCTCCTGCTTCTGGATTGCTTCCATGAGCTGCAGGAGAGGGGCAGCAGGAGGGACAGGTCACTGCCTGGGCTCAGTGCAGCCCAGCCCTCTCCCTGCTCCTGCACTCTGGGGTATTCCTGACCCTGCTGAAGGGGCCAGGGAGAACTGGTTCTGCTCACTCCTGTCCTTCCTCAAGCTCTCAGCCTGCTGGCACCTGGAGGAAGCAGGGAGCATCACACCTCCACTGCATCCCCAAAATACCCTGGTGTGTTTCCCCACTTCCTGGGGTCTCACAGATTTAATTCCAGTACTCAGGCTCAGCCACCAGTGCCTGGTGTTCAGGGAGAACACGTGCTGGAGATCTCCAGGGGGAATGTCCCAGCTCCCAGGGGTGTGACAGCTCCAGACAGATGGACACACCCCGTGGTGTCCTGGGAAGGGGAAGGCTGTCCCAGGACAGGCAAAGCAGAGCTGCCAGAACCAGCAAATTGGCAGGGAGCAGCTTCCCCGTTCCCAGGAAGGAGGGCTGGGAGGCAGGGTAAGTCCTGCAAGCTCTACCAACAGTTGTGTGGGGATTTCTTTGCTCTTGCCAGCTTTCAGGGGAATTTTGGGAGTGGGCTGGGCCACAGGCAGGGCACATGAGCTCCTCCCAGGCCATCTCAGGTGGAGGCACCCGGGAAGGTGCAGAGTGAGCCAGCAGCTGCTCGTGGCACGTACCTCATCTCTGGAGACAGAGCTGATCTCTGCTGCCAGGGATTCGGAGAAGGAGGCTGAGAAGAGGTTCTTGGCTCCCTGGATGCTCAGGTTGATGATCTGCCCGTTCAGTTCATCGTTCTGCTCCTTCAGGTTCCTGTTATCCTGTTGTCACACACAAACCACACACTGCTGGAGCCCCTGGGGTCCTCAGAGCTCATCCAGCCTGGGAAGGGTAGGGGCTTGCACCCTAACAGCTCACAGGGAACAGCACATGGGCTCCTGGCTCCACCTCAGCAGAGCCTGGAGAGCCTCTGGAAGCATGAGATTTGCTGGGGAGGTCCAGGGGGCACAGCAGAGAGAAGGGCTCCTGCTGTCCCTGATAACGTCCCTGACCCAGGACAGGAGAGCAAGACAGCAGAGGGCTCCTGGATCCACTCCATCCCTTGGGAGAGAGCCCCCAGAGCCTGCTGGCCCCTGCTGGGTGTCAGGGAACCGCCCAGCCCTCCCTACCTGCTTGAGCTGCTTGATCTCCTGCTCCAGCTCTGTCTCCCGTGTCCTGCTGTTGTATTCCTGCAGCCCCAGGCTGCTGCTCCGGCCCCTTCGCTGCTCTGCCTCCAGCTTGAAGAGCTGCAGGTGCTCCAGCTGCTTCCTGAGGTCCTCGATGAGCTGCAGAGCAAGGCAAGGGACACCTGAGTGCCACAGCCCCCAGGGAGGCAGCAGCACCCTCTGCTCGTGGCTGCTGGGAGGGACAGGCTGTGCCCAGCTGGGAGCAGCTCCATGGGTTTGCTGCTGCAGGGCTGTTCAGAGGAGTTGCTGCTCCATCCCTGGAAGTGCCCAAGGCCAGGCTGGACAGGGCTGGGAGCAGCCTGGGACAGTGGGAGGTGTCCCTGCCCACGGCAGGGGGTGGGATGAGATGGGCTTTGAGGTCCCTCCCAACCCAAACCGTTCCATGATTAAATCCCTTTCTGAGGGGGACATGGTCTCCCCTTCCTCCCTCACGCCCCCAGCAAGCAGGAGATGGGAGCTACTCAAATACAGGAGTGTATTTAAGGACCTTGCTGGAGCCCCAAAGATGCTGGGTGTGGGTCTGCAGCAGCACAGACCCCCAGCAAGGTGGGCACCTCCTCGGGCAGCCGCCTCCTGCCACAGCACTTGGTTCCCCCCTTACTCCAGTGCCCTCAGTGACACCACAGTGACAATTAATTCCATTCTGAGGCCCAGAGCTCCTTTCCTGCCACCACAGCCAGCCCTGCTTGAGCCTCCAGCAGGGATTACCCAGCACAGACAACGGGAGGACTGGCAGGGTTGTGATCCTGCTCCCATCTCCTCCTGCCTGCTGGCTCCATGTGCCACTGCTCCTTCCAGGCAGGAAGGGAAGGGGCCGGGGGGCACAGCCCCCCTTGCAGGGACAGACAGTGAATTTTAACTGCTGCAGCTCAGCTGCTGAACCCCCTTCCTGTGCCCAGGCAGCCCCAAGTGCTCCAGTCACACCCATTGCAGAGGCTGCCCAGGGCAGCTTCCCCACATCTGGGGATCAGCAGGACAGGGCTGTGGCAGGCCCAGACTCCGCTCACCTCCTGCGTCGACTCCTTCTCCTTCTGGAACTGGTGCCTCTCCTGACTCAGCTTGTCCCCCATCTTCCTCTTTTTCTCCTGCTCCTCTGTGAGCTGCACAGTGAGGTCCTCGATCTCATCCAGCAGCTTCTGCTTCTCCTGCAAAGACAGGGGAGCCCCAGTGAGAGGGCCGGGCGGGCGCTGCCGGGCGATGCCCGCAGGGAATGCTCCTCTCCTGAGGCACCAGGAGGCTCTGCCTGCTGGGATTTCATCTGCTCAGGGCTCCAGGCCCTGCTTTGGCAGCCACACACCACAGCAGCACCGAGGGAGGCAGTAGGAGATGGCTGCACAATAAATCCACAGGAACATCCACGCTTGTGCCATGCTCTGGGAAGCACGGTGCTGGCGTGGGACGGGCTGGGAGGGACTGGGGCCAGCACGGGGGCTCCAGGCCAGGAACAGACATTAAATCATAAGGCTCCTTATGTCTGGATTTCAGAAAAGCCCTAAATCCCAGATCTTTGCCTCCCTCTTGGTTTCAGATATGAAAGGTTTTAATTGAGGGCTGATCCAAGAAGGAATACGACCAGTTCCATGCAGGATGTGAAACACAGCCCAGCTCTGTTCCCTCCTTATCCCCAGAGCCTTGGCTGAATGACTATTTGGGCTGCAGGTGAAGATGACAACAGCCCTGCAGAGCAGCACCTTCTGCCTGTGGCCAGCTCATCCCCTCCCCAGGCTGATGGTTTCCAGTCCCACAGGAACGTTTTGGCTTCCAGAAATCCAAAAATTCCACAAGACCCCCCCAGAGCTGGTGATGCCCATGGCATGCAGGGGTGAGGAGCAGCTCTTTGGGGGAGCTGCAGCTGCTGCTCTGGGGTGTCCTGCTCCATGGAGCAGAGCCAAAGGCACCACACCAGCAGCAAAGGCAACACTGACAACAAAATCCTGGTTTTTGGGCACTGGATAAGACAGCAGCTGGGATTCTCCTCAGCAGGGAGGGGCAGTGACTGCAGCTCTTGCTCCTCCTCCATCCCATTAACTGCGGAGAAGAGCAGCACAGCTCTGCAGGGGTCACAACCAACTTAATGGGCTGAAACACTCCAAGGCAGGGAGTTCATCCTCAGAGCCACCAGGGCTGTTCCTGCCCCCAGCCTCCACTGTGCTCACAAGGTCCTGGCAGGTGAAGGCCAGGTCAGGAGGGATGGAGCTGCAGCACTCTCCCATGGGATACAACATGGATGAAATGCCTCAGGCCCCTCAGATGGGTGAGGAGGTTTGATTTCACTTCACTTTTAACCTTAATTCTGCCCCAAGCTGGGCAGAAACAAAGTGCAGCCTCAGAGCCAGATGTCCCATCTGTAACCCACATTACCTCCAAAAAATGAGGCTCTTGTCCACCCCAAGGAGCCTTGGGAAGCCTCACAGCCCAGCCCTGCATGGCCTTGGATCCTGAGCAGGGTGAGAGGGAGAGGGGCTGGGAGACAACACAGATCTCTGAAGACTCAACTCCTAAATCCCAGGACACAGAGATGGAGCATCCCTGCTCCTCCTCCTCCCCTGCACTGGCCTGGAGCCACAGGGATGGGGACAGGGACAGGGACAAGCTTCCACAAGAGGGCACGAGTCCCCTCCTGAGCAGCCCCTGCCACAGAGAGATTTGTTAGGGTTTTATTCCCAGGCTGAAGAGTGGGAACCTGCATGGACAGTGGCATGGAATAGTGCTGGTCAAAAGTGGGGCCTGGAAAGTGGAAGCAGCTGGTTTGTTACATTAAATGGATCTCATGTTCATGGAAATTCGTTCCAAAGCCAGGATTTCATCCCAAAGCCAGAACTTCATCCCCAAACCAGGCACTCCCGGGCCTCACCTCCTCCAGCCTCTCGATGTTGGCTCTCAGACAGGGCACACAGGACCTCAGCTCGCTGTTCTCATCATCCAGCTGCTGCAGCCTGCAAAGGGAACGGCTGTGAGACCCACCCAGCATCCCATGTGGGGAGAAAACATCCCCAGCAATATTAAACCCAGGGGAAGCCAGCAGGGATCCATCTGTCCAAGGCAAACCCTGAGATTCCCACTATTTCTGCTCCCAGAGGAAAGAGAGGGGCATCCACAGGACCCTGGCAAGCCTGCTGGCCAGTGCCCTGCCCTTCTCCATCAATGCAATTCCTTGTTCCAAGGCTTTTAGCAGTCCCTGGACAAGCCTCAGCACCAGGGACATCAGAGAAGGGAGCAGAGAGGGCTTTGGCTTTGCAATCCCAGCTAAAGAAACATCCATGTCAGGGCAATGGTTCAAAACCCCACTCTTCATCTTTCACTGACTTCAAAGGCTGAACAACAGCAAAACATTCTGGAAAAGCTGAAAAAAACCTGTTAAATAACTGTAACCTCTCCCACACCACCTTTTCCTTTGGAATCCAGCAGGCAGCATGAAGCACCCTGGGACACTTTGCCTTTTGGGGGGATTCTTTTTTCCCAGGTATTTGCCTGTTTCCATCAAGGTGGAAAATATCTGGGCATCAAACCAGGGGTCATTTATGGGCACAAGCACCAACAACCTCCCTGTTCATCCCCACGCTGCAGGGCAGGCACAGGGATAGAGGATGGGAGCTAAACTGCACCAGGGCAACTCAAATAAAGAACCCAAGATCAGGTCCATGGAGAAGCCTGATTTTGAGCAAAAGGTGGAAATGGCCCAAACTCAGGGTTTGTGATGGCCCTGAGCCACCCTAAACTCCCTGTCTGCCTCCCTCTGTGCCCCCAAGGCTGCCTGTGCAGAGGTTCCAGGGTGGCTCCAGGAAAGCTGCCCCCCCAGCCCTACCTGGCCTGCAGGTTCTCAATCTCAATGCTCTTCTCCCTCTCCATTTTGCTGAGCAGATCCCTCTGCTTCTTGATCTCCTCCAGGAGGGTCTGGTCAGCCCTCAGCTCCTGCTCCTTCAGCTGCTCCTCGAGTGCATTGGCTCTGCAGGGAGGAGAAAGAGGGGATTCAGCTTTCCTTGGGCACACTCCCAGCACGCTGCCATCCCAAGGGAGGGACCACCCTCCCTCCCCAGCCCTCCTCCCACCCCTCAGCTGAGCTGGGAGAGGCAGATGGGAGAACAGAACAAGCTTCCAGGGAAAATGCACTGACCACCATCTCCAACAGCTTCACTGCATCCCAGCAGAGGCAGCAGCACCTTTTCCATCAAAGGTTTCCCAAGTCAGATGCATTAAGGAACCCAAATATTTTATTCAACTTCCAGCCTTGGAAAAATGTTGACTTTTCATTACTTTTTTAAGGTCTTCCATGCATTAGAATTATTTCCAAGTGCAGCCCCACACATACACATTTCTCTTTCATATGCAGCTCCTCAGGACATTCATATTCCAGAACTCCCCATATTCCAGGAAACCCCCAAGGACCCAAGTGTTGACAAAACAACAGCAAATAAAATAAAACAAGCCAGGTGGGACCTGCTGGTGTTGTCTCTGACTTGTTTTCAAAGACCTTTAAAACCCTTTAACAGGGAATCAAGGTGGAAGCAGTCATTTTATAACCCACAGCCTGTGGGTCACCCAGAACAAGCTACTTAATGGGAATCTCAGAGTCACTGAGGTTGGAAAAGACCTTTAAGATCATCTAATCCAAACACAAATCCCAGGGTTGTGGTTCAGCCTGCAGTGGCCATGGCAGAGGAATCCTCCTGCAGCTGTTTCCAGTGTGAAGCCTCTCATTGCCCTGAGAAAACACCACAGCCCCAGTCCTCCTTCTTTTCACTCTCTCATGTTCCCAACAAAAAATACAGGATCTGCAGGTCATCCTCTCTGTGTGCCAGCAGAACTGCAATTTCACAGCATCCCAGCATGGTTTGGGTTGGAAGGACCTTAAAACCCATCCAGTTCCACTGCTGCCATGGGCAGGGACACCTTCCACCATCCCAGGTTGCTCCAAGCCCTGTCCAACCTGGCCTTGGGCACTGCCAGGGATGGGGCAGCCACAGCTTCTCTGGGCACCCTGTGCCAGGGCCTCCCCACCCTCCCAGGGAACAATTCCTCCCCAATATCCCACCCAACCCTGCCTTCTGGCAGTGGGAAGCCATTCCCTGTGTCCTGTTCCTCCATCCCTTGTCCCCAGTCCCTCTCCAGCTCTCCTGGAGCCCCTCTGGGCCCTGGAAAGGGCTCTGAGGTCTCCCTGGAGCTTCTCTTCCCCAGGTGAGCACCCCCAGCTCTCCCAGGCTGCTCAGAGCCCATCCAGCCTGGCTGGAACACTCCCAGGACGGGGCTGGCAGCTGGAATCGGTGCCAAGGCTCTGCCCAGGTGAAGGCTTTTCCCAGCTGATCCCAGTGCTCCCAGCACGGAGCTCAGCCAGGGCTGCACTGCTCTCCAAGGCAGCTGACACTGCTGGGCCAGGCTGCTGCAGTGAAACCATTTCCCTGCTCCCAAGTTTATCAGGGCTTAGGGAAACCTTTGTTTGAGTGGCTCAGCTCCCTGACACGACTGTTACTTAACAGTCTTACAGCCCTATAGATAAACCCTGCCAGCTTTATCTGCCCAGGGTAAAGATATGCTGGCAGAGAGGAGCCTGGCAGATTAGCACAGACAGGGATTACAGCATGTGGGATCCAAAGGGCTGCAGCCCAGCCAGGACCCAACAGGAGCTGGGCCTTGGAGCTCCAGAGACCATTTGGAATGCACATGGGGGGCAGGAAAAGATATTAAATACAAATATCAATATCAGTATAAATATAGATATAAATATGGGTATGTATGTGTATATATATATACACACATATATACATATATATGTGTGTATATATATATATACACATATATATACACATATATATACACATATATGTTTATTTACANNGACACATGGAGCAGGGAAGTACATAATTATAAATATATACATAACAGAATATCCTGAGTGGGAAGGGAGCCATCAGGATCATCTGGTCCAACCCCTGGCCCTGCCCAGACACCCCAACAGCCCCACCCTGGGCATCCCTGGCAGCGCTGTCCAAAGGCTCCTGGAGCTCTGGCAGCCTTGGGGCCGGGACCATTCCCTGGGGAGCCTGGGCAGTGCCAGCACCTCTGGGGGAAGAACCTTTCCTGATCTCCAGCCTGATCCTGCCCTGGCACAGCTCCATGCCATAAAAAGCCAAAGTTTTTGGTGAAAAACACCAAAAGCCAAGTCCTGCAGCTCCAGAGAACTTTCGGGATGGATACGTGGGCAGGGGAAGCCCACAAAAATAAATGAACAAATAAAACGTAGAAGGCTCAGTGTGCTGTTTTCAGCTGGGATAGGGTCCCTTCTGTCCCCAGCAGCCGTGGGGCTGTGGCTGGGCTGAGGGCTGCCCAGGGCTCTGACCTGTGCACCAGCTGCAGGTTCTCCTGCCGCAGGCGGCTGTGCTGCTCCCCGTTGGCCGCCGTGTCCTTCTCCAGCTCCGTCACGCGCTTCTCCAGGAACACCACCTGTGGGCAGGGACAGGGCTCAGCCCCGGGCTGCTCACCCTGCAGCACCCCCAGAGCCCCCTGCAGCCAGGCAGCCATGCCCTGATTGAAATTTCCTTTCAATCCCTTGATCCCTTTGAAATTTCCTTTCCCACCCTGAGTTCCCAGGTGTTGATGGCTCCCATGTACCCCTTCACTCTTTCCTTTCTTCAACCCTTTCCTGAGGACATCCTAAATGCAGACTAGAGGGAAAGATCTCCAGAGTTCTGCACGTGCAGCCCTGAGTTTGGGTAACACCCCACTGCCTGGAACAGGATGGAAGCCCTGGATTTACACATGGAGGGATCAATGCCAGCTTGGTGGGGAAGGATCACAGGTGAAGATTTTCTCCCTCTACCTATATAAGGTTTATTCCAGCTGTATTTGTATTTTATTCATTCAAATCTCATTCATCCCCATATAAAACAATCCTGGGGGAGATGCAATGTCTGGAAAAGCCAAACCATGGCTCTGGGAGAAGGGCAAGAGATGTGAGTGCTACAGAGACCACGCAGAGACACAAGGCCTTTCCCAGCAGTGCCTTTTCCATCACTTGGGGTTTCCCAAGCCAAATGCCTTAGGGAAGCCAAGTATTTTATTCAACTTATAGCTTTGGAAAAATGTTGATTTTTAATTATTTTTTAAAGGTCTTCTCTGCATTGTAATTATTTCCAAGTGCAGCCACACACACATTTCTGTTGCACACAGCTCCCCAGGACATTCATATTCCAGAGCTAAAAAGCCATTCCCAAGGACTTTCAGGACTGCAGCAGACATTTACACAAGCCCCAGCTCACCTATCTTTAATTTTCCTTCTTTCCCATAGCTCCTTTTCTCTATTTTTAAGTAGGGGTGCTTAAAAAAAAGCTTTCCTATGCTCTCATCTCATCCTGCAACTCTTCTTGTAACAGCCCAGGCCAACCCAGCAGGACCAGCATAAAATCAGCTCCATCCTGACAGCACGAGCAGAGTGTGCCAAGGAGAGGAAGTTCCTGTTTCACATTGGGTGGATTGGCTCAGAAAAGCAGAATTTGAGAACATCTTGTTGTGTGAAAGAGAAGTGAAAACGCTGCCTGTGAACCGCCCTCCCAGCAAAGCAGGGAAGCCACTGGCCCTGGAGAAGGATCCAGTGTCACCTCCTGACCCACAACAGCACCTGCAGCTCTCTCCCCCCCCATCCCCTCGATGGCGAGAGCTCCTTAGACCCCATCCCCCCCCCCCTCCTCCTCCATCCCCTCGATGGGGAGAGCTCTTTCCATCCCTCCTGCACCCCTCTTCTGCTTCATCCCCTTGATGGGGAGAGCTCCTTAGACCCCATCCACACCCCCCTCCTCCTACATCCCCTCAAGAGGGAGAGCTCCTTAGACCCCACCCACACCCCTCTCCTCCTCTGTCCCCTCGATGGGGAGAGCTCCTTCCATCCCAGCTGCACCCCTCTCCTGCTCCATCCCCTCGATGGGGAGAGCTCCTTCCATCCCTCCTGCACCCCCTCCTGCTCCATCCCCTCGATGGGGAGAGCTCCTTCCATCCCTCCTGCACCCCTCTCCTGCTCCATCCCCTCGATGGGGAGAGCTCCTTCCATTCCTCCTGCACCCCTCTCCTCCTCCATCCCCTTGGTGGGGAGAGCTCCTTCCATTCCTCCTGCACCCCTCTCCTCCTCCATCCCCTCGATGAGGAGAGCTCCTTCCATCCCTCCTGCACCCCTCTCCTGCTCCATCCCCTCGATGGGGAGAGCTCCTTACACCCCACCCTCCACCAGAGAGAGGAGCTTCAGCCTGCTCCTGCCTGGGAGTGTGGCAGCACTGCAAGGCACTGAATCCGCCAGGACAACGCAGACAGCGCTGCTCCCACCCTGTCCTACCACCCTTGCCCCCCAAGCTCTCAGCAGGCCCAGCAGCCCAGCACAAACCAGCTGCCTGCCGAGGGCACGGGCCCCTCACCTTGTCCGTGATGTCCTCGTCCGCGCACTCCAGGCTGTCCCGGCAGGCCTCGTCCATCGCCCCCGCGGCCAGCGAGCCCGTCTGGTGCAGCTGCCTGAAGCACAGACAAACCACCCCGACCCACAGCAGCACTGGCATCAGCAGGGGCACCATGGGCATGGCAGGGAGAGCCCCGGCCACCCCCCGCCCTCCCCGGCCACGGCGACGGGGCAGCGCTGCTCCCGGAGCGCGGGGCGGCCCTGGCACAGCCGGGCACAGCCGGGCCCCTCTCGGGGCTCTCCCGGCACAGCCAGCCTGGCAAACAGACGTGGACACGCTCCTGGGACTTCACACCCGGATCATTGCTCTTGCTCTTTGGAATGGGAACAGATAAGGGCTCGCTCCTTCCACTTTCCTTCTTTAGCACGTGGCCGTGGGTCATCCAGCAAAGGCCAGAGTACTGCCGAGGCTGATAAGGCTGGGAAGAAGTGGGGGTGCAAGGGGAGGGAGGGGGGCACCCCCTGAGGCTGCTGTGACCCCCCAGCCCGGGGTGAGCTAATCATTAACAAGGCCCTGGGACACTGCTGTCCCCAGCCCTGTGCCTGGGGAGGGGCTGCTTGGGGCTTCACCCTCGGCATCGCTGCTCCAGAGAGCAGCTGCCATGGGAAGGGTGCTCTATTCCAGCCCTCCATGCCCAGGAGGAAAACACTCTGCTCACCCACTGCTTGCAGCACGAGATGGACAAGAAAACCACCGAGGTCTCTTTAAACCTCAGTTTTTCCTAGGACTTTGTACCATTGGCTCTCAGATTCATCCCACTCCACAATGTGCTCATGCCAGCACTCACTAAGCACAGCTGGCATTTACCAAGAGACCACAGCCTGATTTTGCATCCTCACCCTCAGTGTATATTTAGATTTTAAAGTCTCAGGCACATTTGTCATTTAAATTGTGCCAAGCACAACAGGGCTTAAGCAGCTGAGATTTCTTGGCACGAGCAGAAACCGGATAACAAAAATGAGGCAAGAGCCCTTACCAAAATAAAATCAATTTTCTAAAAGCAAATGTTTTGGGATTATTCACTAATTACGGTATCTGCAACAAAGGGTTTGCTTTGGGCTGAGCTTAAGGATCTGGCTCGGCAAAACCCTGTTATCTCCCTCCTTATCACAAACCAAACCAAACTGCTCTTGAATTAACCAATATTTACCCAAGCCCACAGGTCCCAGCCTCAGAAAAGCAAAGGGGCAGGAGGGCCCAATCCCCCATTAGACAGGGAATCTCCATTCCTGAAAGTTTAAGTCAAATCCTCCCTAAATTATCTGTGCCAGGCATGGGACAACAACCAGTCCTACAACAGGAAACCTGGGGACAGGCTGCTCCCTTCAGCTCTCTTTCCTGCCAGTGTTTTTAACAAAGCTCTAGAAAGTAAGATGACTGGAAGTAGGAAATGTAATATCAAGGACCTGCTTCCTTTCCAGGAGGGGAAATCCAGGGGAGATTGCTGAGTGCAGGAAAAATGGAGAAGGGAAAGGTGAGAGCACAGGGGGAGGAAGAGGCTCTGGGAAGTTGCTCGGGTCAGCACAGGGAGCTGAGTGAGTGCCAGGGCACAGAAACATTCCCAAAATGAGCTGCCTGTTCCTCCACTGTGTCCCTGTCCTGCTGGGAAACAAGCAAAGAGAAATCCAACAAGGGCAGAGGGAAATCTCCCTCCTGAGCGGGGCAGAGGCAGGACAGCAGGGGTAGGACTCCCTTTATCCTTAAAACCACAATGGCACAGGAACAGGAGGGAGGGGGGAGCTGGGAAAGGGCAGCATCAGGTGACATTGAGAGGGGATGGATGGACCCTCTGCCCCAGAGATTCACAGCAAACTCCCTGGATACATCCAATACCCCTGTGCAGTCAGGGAGCAAAATGCCCACAAGGAAAAGCTGTCTGACACCACACAAGGGTTGTGCAGGACAGAAGCAGCACGGCACTAAACCTGGGCTTAAAGCAGGGCTAACCCAGGCTTAAACCCTTCAATCAGGGGTACCTGCAGCCCCCCAGGATGCCCCAGAGCTCCTGGCCGAGCAGGGGGAGCTGCTCCCACAAAGTGAAGGGCTGAGGCTGATACTGAGTGAAATGAAACAGGACCAAGAGCTGCCTCAGGCAGCTGGAATTTTTGGGGTGCTGGAGAATCCCTCCAGGTGGGGGTACTGACTGGCCTGGTCTCCCAGAACTCCAGGGACAGGGTGACACTGAGGAGGGGACATCCCAGAGGGAGATGTCCTTCGAGAGACTCCTTCCCTGCCCCATGTGCCCCCTGCCATGGCACTGGCAGGACAGAGCGGGAGGAGAAGCACCCCAATGTTTTCCTGGAAGGAATCAGCTTGCCAGCAACCCCCAGCTGTGTGCACAAGCAAGAAATCCACATTCCAGAAAAAAGATATCAGAATTAAACCCACTTTTCCCCAGCACTATGGAATATATCCAGAAATACAAAAATCCAAGCTTATTTTGAGTTTTCCTTCCATGGAGCCAGCAGCTCACACAGATCAAGCAAACAGTAACAGGAGCATGAGCTTACCTTGCCACCTTCTTGCTGGAGAGTCTTTTATTTGGGCTGCAAAATGAAGAAAAAACAGGAAAGAGTCAGAAAAGCTGACAGTGGAGAGGCAGGGAAACAGGAAACTGCAGGGACTCCGGGGCACATGGCTCACTGTGGCAGGGAGCGCCCATGGCATGCACCCCCAAACCCCTGGGAAGGGCAGGAGAGGGGCCACTCACGTGTTTGACAACAGGAATAACAACCACATGGAATAACAACAACCACATGGAATAACAACCACAGGGAATAACTCCAGAGGAGACCTCTGCTCAGCTCTCCTGCTGATCCCTGCCTGAAAACTGATCCCCAAGGAGAGGGCTAAAAATAGCAGGGGGTGGGGGGGCTCAGCCCGGGGCTGGTGGCAGATTGAGCCCCATCTGCTGCACCCCACAGCACCCCAGGCCTCCCCTGCCACCCCCACAGCTCCCTGCCCCGTGGATGGGGGGCACAGAGCAGCTCCTGCCTGCCAAGGGGCACATCCATCCTTCTGCCCCTCCACAGCCATCATCCCACTGGATCACCCCATCCTTCTGCCCTTCCAAAACCATCATCCCACTGCATCAACCCATCCTTCTGTCCTTCCAAAACCATCATCCCATTGGATCAACCCATCCTTCTGCCCTTCCAAAACCATCATCCCATTGGATCAACCCATCCTTCTGCCCCTCCACAGCCATCATCCCACTGCATCAACCCATCCTCCTGCCCTTCCAAAACCAACATCCCACTGGATCAACCCATCCTTCTGCCCCTCCACAGCCATCATCCCACTGGATCAACCCATCCTCCTGCCCTTCCAAAACCATCACCCCACTGGATTAACCCATCCTCCTGCCCCTCCACAGCCATCATCCCACTTGATCTCTCCATTCTCCTGCCCCTCCACAGCCACTGTCCCACTGTTCGGATCACCAGGGAACTGCTGCCTGCTCGGAGCTCAGAGGTTTTAGGAGCTGTTGGTGGTGTCCCTTCCTGGATTTTGGGCACAGCACTGCTGCAGTGGCTGGAGAGGGGGCTGAGCTCTCCTCTCCATGGACAACCAGCAGAGATCAGTGCCTGGATCCGAGCTGAGGCAGCTGCCACCATACCACAGCGGTCAGGGCTCAGCTAAGGCTCAGTGTGACCAGGGGACGAGCAGCCAAGGGCTGTGTCACCCTGTCCCAGCCCCTGGGGACGGGCTGCAGGCTCTCCCTGCCAAGAAAAAAGTCTTTTCCAGAAACAGCTCCTTGCTAACGTGCTCCTTCCAGTCCTCTGGTCATGGCTGGTGCTGGTGAAGTGAGCAAGGCTTGGCTCTCACTCCTCATCTTCCACCCAAGCTGGTGTCACACAGAGCCACTGGGCCACATCAAATGGGTGCCCAATTCTCACTCAGAGATGGCAGCAGGCATGGTCCAGCCCAAGCAGAGAAGCAGCAACTGCATTCCCTGGTGCTTAGTTCAGTTTAAGGAAAAAACAATAAATAAAATCGTCATTCCTGCCTGGAGCTGCAATATTAGTTCTTCGAAGGAAGAATTAAAAATAGCTCAGGACAATTTGCTTTGTAAAGAAACCCCCAAGTCCGACTGCGGGGAGTTGTCAGGGTGACCAGCCCTCAGGTCAAAGGGCATCCTCAAATCCCAGATTTCCAGGGAGCACAAGAGCTGCTGCTGGCTGGGCTTCAAGGCCTCTCAGCACCCAAGGGGAGGAGGTCAGGCCTGGTGTTTGCCAGGAATTGTAAGGAATGGCCCCGGCACAGGGGGAAAATATTTTCCTCTGGATCAAACTCCTGGGGAAGCGACAGCACCTGCAGTGTCTGGGGGCTGAGACACCAGCAAGGGCACTGGAACAGAACAGAGTCACAAGCTGCTTCATCCCAAGCTCCTGGAGGATTTTCCCTGCTATCCTGTGCTGTGGGCTCGGGAA
This sequence comes from Climacteris rufus, assembly GCA_013398175.1. Lineage (NCBI taxonomy): Eukaryota > Metazoa > Chordata > Aves > Passeriformes > Climacteridae > Climacteris > Climacteris rufus. The sequence continues at coordinate 58,552 of VZRZ01004363.1, read as the reverse complement.
GCAGAGCCCCACTGCTGGGACCAGGCTCCCCAGTTTCTTCCAAGGACAGAACACTGTGTGTGTGCCCGCAGTTAAAGAGTGAGGCTGTTGTTTTGAGCTTCAACCCAGCTGCCAAAATCTCCTGGAGGAGGTGTCTTCAGGCTTGTCCCAGATTTTGGTCCAGTTCCTGCTGCTCTGGGATTTGTCCCCTGCTCCGAGGGCTTCACGTCACTGCTGATGCTGGGAGGAACAGCAGGTCCTGCACATCCCACAGGCAGCACAGGAAACCTCCCATCCACACCACAGAGAAGTGGGCATTGCCCCTTCCATAAAGGTCCTTGGAACATATTCCCAGTAAATTTGTGCTCAGGAAACCCTGAGCACAGATGGAGGAATTGCACCTACTCACAGGTCAAATCAAAACCTACGGAATTCCCACCGTGACCACGGGACAGGGAAGCTCCACTGGAAATCCCACCCATCACAGGAGGCTCTGAGGTGTCAGCTCAGCTCTGCAGGTAAATTTGGTGGAGAAAACCTGAAAGGGAGTGGGGCTACTGGTGCTTCCAGGGAAAATCAGTGTTCTTGTTAATAACTGAAACCCATCTCTGACCCTCAAGGCCTCCAATAGCAAAGACAACTATTTACCCGAGAAAGAAAGGGAGAGAGATGATTTTTTCAGTAAAAAGAATTAAATTCAAGCTCCTATTTGTTTTCCAATTCTCTTCCCACAGCCCAGCAGAGCTCCCAGCTCACCCTGTCCCCATAGAGGACAGAGAGGGACCAAGAACATGACCAAAAACCAGGTTTGAAGAGGCACATCAGCCACAAGAAGAAAGATTATCACCCCAATGCCACCATCCTTCCACCCAGGGGGCTGCAACCAGCTCTGGATAAATGAACCAACAAGCAGAAACCCTTCCCCACTGGTCAGACCAGCATGTCCAGACCTCCAAAATGCCATTCAAAATCTCCTGGTGTTCCTGGTGTCTCTCACATCTCCCTGGCCCGTGGTGGCACCGGGGTGGGCAGGCAGTGGGGGAAGCTGAGTGAGACAAGATTTTCCTGCTCCCAAGCCACATGGAGCAGGCTGATGCCTTCAGGTTGTTCCTGCAGCAGGAGGATGGGCTGCCCCTGCCCTTCCAGGCTGCCCTTCCACACCATTCCCAGTGTTTCCTCGGTGACAGAAATACTGTACACAGCCGGCTCGCGGGGGAACCCACCACACACAGGGCATGCAAGGGGCAGGGAATGCTCTCCTCGCCTGCCAGCCCCCAGGGCTCGGATTGCAGGCACCCCCTGTCACCCTCCACAACATCACCACCACCTCCAGCACCCACAGAGGCTCCTGTGGCGGGGCAGACTCGGCCCCTTCCACCAGCGGGAGCGCGGGAGAGGCTGCGCAGGGCAAGGAGAGCCTTCCCCACCTCACCACCGCTCCCAGGGCTGCCATGGCCACACACACACGAGGAGCCCGGTTACCTATTCATCTCAAGATCATTCAGGCGAGCAGAAAGATCCTCGAGGCGGTTGATTTGTTTGTGGCACTGGCTACAGTAAAACTCAAAAGCTTCATCTGCGAGAATGCTGTGCAGTTTCGCAGCGAGCGGATTGGTGCTAGAGAGATCACAAGGGTCATGTCAGCAGCACAGAACGCACAGGGAGCAGCTGCAGCCGTGGCTTCCACAAGCTCGGGGTCCCCCAAGGTGGAGGAGTTTTTTGGTGGGAGACAGATTTGCAATGAAAAAGTCAGGGTGTGCTGGGTCGCCTCCCCTCATGGTTTTAGAAGCCAAATCGCAGCCAATATGGGGTTGCTGGTAATAATATATAGATAATTTATAATTTAGAATGGTTTATAACAATGCATAGCTAATTTATAATTGCTTAATATAATTTATACACTTTATAATTAGCAACACTTCCACTGCTCTCCTCCTAGAGACTCCCAGCAGCCAAGCTTGGCCCGTATTTCCAAACCCCTCAGCTAATCTCAATCCCCAAGTGCCCAGGGCAGGTGAGGTAAGTGCTTCCCACAAACCTACACCACTGCAGAGTTTATTTTCCAACATGATTTTCCAGGCAATCTGTCCCAGGAGGCTCCTGGTTTGCCTCAGCAAGTGCAGACTGAGCTTGCACACTGCAGGACCGGGTGCTGTGAGCCAGGGCTGAATCCCAAGGGGGAGTTAGGCTGGATTTTAGGAAAAGGTTCTTCCCCCAGAGGTGCTGGCACTGCCCAGGCTCCCCAGGGATGGTCCCGGCCCCAAGGCTGCCAGAGCTCCAGGGGGGTTGGGACAGCGCTGCCAGGGATGCCCAGGGTGGGGTTGTTGGGGTGTCTGTGCAGGGCCAGGGTTGGATCCATGATCCTTGGGTCTCTTCCCACTCAGGAGATTGTGTGATTCTGTGATCCCTTGGTCAGTGTCCTGTTTTCCAATGGGATGCTTTAAAAGCAGAGCAGCTGTGCTGCTGCAGACCCACCACTGGTAATGCACAGGGTCAGATTCTCACTGCAAAGAGCTTTTAAGCTAAGATTAAATGGGCAGTTGCAGTTTAACCCTTCTCTCCTACAAAGTCAAGCCCAGAGAAGCCAAGCAGCAGTGCTGCCTTCCTGCAGGGAATGCCATTTGGGAAGGGGACATGGGGATCTACAGGACTCTACCAACTTGGGAAGCTGGGAGCCACTTCCCCACCTCAGGCAGGCCAGAGGGATTCTGGAGAGCAGAGGGTTTGTGTTAATTTGGGGCCAGATAGACTCCACAGATCCTTCCTGTAGGAAAATACGCTTCCGGAAGCCACAGACTTGAATCAAAGAAAGGTTAAATAGTGAAAAACCAAAGCAGTTCAATAAGAAAGAGACAGGTAAAGGTGTGAGCAAACACAAGCAAGAGACACCCATCAGGCATCCGGAAGGGCAGTGAATCCCGGGACACAGAAACACACCAGCAGTCCTGGCCAGGGGGATGTGGAGAGCTTGGGACACCTGAGGGTCCCCTGGCTCAGCCCAGCCCCAGGGTCAGGCCTGCACTCTGTGCTGTCTGTACAGTATTTCCCAGCCCCCTCACACAGGCAGCTGGACACCAGCAAATGCCAAATGATCATCTCTTCCCATTCCTGGAAAAAAAATTCCATTGAAAACCATTGGTTTGGCACTGGGATAATCCTTCCCCAGCAGCAGACAGGTCGGGGGCTCAGGCTCAGTGCAGGGAGGAGGTGACAGGAGCTGTGAGCACCTGGAGGAAGGGAGGTGCCTTTTCTGGGAGCTGTTGGATGTGTTTCCCTGCCGGGTGGTGCAGCCTGGGTGAGGTGGGAACCCAAATCTAAGCACATTAATCAAAATGAGAAGTGTGGAGGAGAAGCCCCAGGCCAGGCTGCAGCTCCTGGGTGTGTGCAGATGCTCCTGGCCTCCGGCTGTGCTGGTTCTCTGCCCCTGGAGGGGCTGAGAGCTCAGCCCTGGGACATCCCCACCCACTCCAGGATCCTGATGGGTCCCTTCCAGCTCAGCAGATTCCATGGTTCTACAACACAGAGCCTTCCTGTGCCTCCCTCCACCCCCTGGAGCAACATTTATCTTCCACAGGTGCTTCCTGAGGGCACCTTGGTGGCTGGGATGGGCACCTGTGAGGAGTTTTTCCCTTCATGTCCCACCAAGAGTTGCAAAGAGATTTTTCCTACTGGATGGATGTGCAAGGGAAGAGGTGGGAACCCAAGAGAAGGGACCACAAACAAACATACAAGGACATGGGTCGGAAGCACTGCATCCCTGTGCATCTCCAGTGGTCCCTGGAGGCTCTTGGGGTTTGTGTTAGTCCTCTGGAGCTGTGGCAGGAGAATTTCTTGATGTTACTCCCATTTAGAGACTCTTGGGACATGGAAAGGGGGTGTGTTGATGTGGCCCTTTCCTTTGTGTTCAAAATACAGCCAAAAAAAGGTTCAGCCTGAACCACTGCCAGCCTGTGGCTCCTTCAGGCTTCCCTGTGCTTAAACACACTGGGGCTGCTCAGAATCCCAGAATGGTTTGGGCTGGAAGGGACCTCAAAGCTCATCCAGTTCCACCCCTGCCATGGGCAGGGACACCTCCCACTATCCCAGGTTGCTCCAAGAACTGTCCAGCCTGGCCTTGGGCACTCCCAGGGATCCAGGGGCAGCCACAGCTGCTCTGGGCACCCTGTGCCAGGGCCTCCCCACCCTCCCAGGGAACAATTCCTGCCCAATATCCCATCTGACCCTGCCCTCTGGCACTGGGAAGCCATTCCCTGTGTCCTGTCCCTCCCTATCCATAGTCAAGAAGAGCAGCACAGTCTCTGGGAATATTCAGGGAAGGGCTTCACACACACAGCAATAACCCAAGGAGAGACTAGACCTGAAAGGCACGAGGAAATCCTCTGGTTCAAACAGACCCACATTCCTGACTCCAGAGGTTCTGCAGGGCTTATCTCCAGCCTGTCTCCCCAGCAAGCCCCAGCAGAGAGTCTCCAGCACAAAGCAGCACCAACTGCATGGCCACGTGCCCACGAGTCCCTCCCGGCACAGGGAGGCTGGGATGAGAGGAGGATCAGCTCCAGAGCCAGAGCAGAGATGGGGCCCTGGCACAGCCAGACTGAACACTGGCAGCGTGGGCAAGCTGGGAGCTCTGCCCTGATGTCAGAGAAAAAGTCTGACTATTGCAAAGCTCCTTTGGCTGGGTATTTTCGTGCCAGGAGTCTTCTGGATGAGGCTGGAAGCCCATCCTCAAGGAAAAATGAACACCAAGGCTGGGTTTTAATCAGAGAGTTCTCCCTATGCCACAGCACCAGCACAGCCAGCCCTACACTCCTGCATGGAGCAAGGCAAGGACAGGTCTGCATGAGAGACTGTGCCCTTCCCACTGCAGGCTATGCCAGTGCTGGAGCACTGAAGGAAAACGCTGGGAATTCTTTACAGCAACTCTCCTATCTGCAGTTAACACCTCCAACATTGCTGCACCAGCCAAAAAGAAATGAGCCCTGGCCTGTTCTTCCCTGCCAGCCCTGTGCAGCCACAATTGCCCAAACTTCTTGAAAGGGCCTGGGAAGCTGGGAGAAAACAGCAAAAAAAAAAGAAGTTATGAGCAGTTTACATGGCTGCAGGAAGGCACAAATGTGTTGCCACGAAGGGAAAAAAGTGTATTTCTGTCTCCAGCACAGGTGTGTGGCTGGCAGGGATCCCTCCTGCCCCGTGCACAGAGGTGCTTCCAATGGAAGAGCATGTTCCCAGTGTTACCTGTCATCACAGACACTTTGTATTCCAGCTTTTACTTCTTTTCCTTAGACAGTGAGTATTGATGGTGTTTGTACCATCTCACCAGCTCCTCAGCCCACCCTGCACAGGCTGCAAAATGGAATTTTTCCTGGTTTCACACCCTACAGCAAGGAGGAAATGCTACAGCCTGCTTCTTGTTCCACATATCCTTAGAGCAGGAATGCTGCTGCAGCTTGTGCAAATCCAACCAGCCATAGCACCAAAGCCCAAAATAATAAAAGAGACAGAAAAATGAAAGTCATCCAGCAGGATCAGGGGTAAAGCTGCAGGTGGATATGGAGCCACATCTCCAGTGGGAGTGGGAATGTGGCACTGGGAATGCAGGCAGCTCTTCCACCTGCTGTCAGGCTCCAGGAGGACGAGCACGGACCAGGGAAAGCAAACACCCAGGGAGGGAATTCCTCTTGCACTTCCAAGGCATTATCCTGCTGGATCCAAAGCCTGCCAGGCCCCCTGCCTTGCAAACCCCCGGGAAGGCCGTGTCGCACAGAGCAGAGAGCGGGCACCGGGGGCGTTACCTGGGAGAGAGGAAGGAGGAGCCAAAGCTGCTTTCCCCATTACACAAAGGGTCCGGGAACAGGTCGGCCTCGTTCCCTTCCCCGTAATCCTCGAAATGCTCCTCCCCGCTGATGACGGTGACGATGGAGGGGCTGAGCTCGGAGCCCAGGGCCAGCTCGTGGGGGTGGGATCTGTGGGAACAGACGGGCACAGGTTAGAGGGGTGCCACCGCAGCCCTTCCTTGCATCCAGCACATCCCCTCGCCGGGCGTGCTGGGTTTGTGAGGGCAGGATTGGGCAGTGGGGAGCTGGATTCTGTGAGAAGCTGCTGGAAGCTTCCTCCACGTCCAGCAGTGCCAATTCCAGCCAAGGCTGGGGCAGTCAGGAACGGTGGTAATTCCTCTAGGATAACAGATTTAAGAGGGAAAAACAAAAAAAAAAGTTATTGTGCAGGTGTAATCGAGGCCAGAGAAGAGCAGGGTGAGAACATGTGAGAGGAACAGCTCTGCAGACACCCAGGGCAGGGCAGGAGGGGCAGGAGATGCTCCAGGTAATAGGGCTGGGATTGCCCTGAGGTTCCAGGCTGTGGGAGCCTGTGCTGGAGCAGGGTCCTGTGGGCCTGTGGAGAGAGGAGCCTGCCTGGAGGAGGCTTGATGGTCGGATCTGTGAGCCTGTGGGGAACCCAGGCTGGAGCAGGATGTGCCTGGAGGGCTGACCCTGTGGCAGAGTGACCCATTGTGCAGCAGTTCCTGCACTGTTGCCCGTGGGATGGACTCAAGCTGGAGAACTCCATGAAAAGCCCTGTCCCATGGGAAGGACCCCACAGTGGGGCAGGGGAAGGACCCTGACTCCTGTTCCTGAGCAGTGGCTGCAGCAACCTGTGCTGAACTGACCATAACCCCATTCCCACCTTCCTGCACTGCTGTGGGGAAGGAGCTGCAGCTTGGGAAGCAGGGAGGGGTGTGGGGAAGCTGTTTTTAAGGTCTCATTTTACTTCTCATTAGCCTGCTCCGATTTTGTAGGTAACAAATTCAACTAATATCCCCAAGGGAGTCTGTTTGGCCTGTGATGGTGTTTGGTGAATGATCTCTCTCTGTCCTATCTCAACCCATGAACCTTTGTTCTGTTTTCTCTCCCCTGCCTGGCTGTGGAGGGCAGGGACAGAGCAGCTTTGGTGGGTGCCTGGTGTCCAGCCAGGGCCAACCCACCCCACCAAGTGATGTCTCCCATTCTGGCAGAGCAGGACATCCCTGTGCCTTGAGCACTGCAGGGGCAGCCCAGGCACCACCAGGAAGTTTTGTGGTGATTTTTTCTCCCCAATAAACCAAATTTTACCATGCAAGCTCCTCTGTCAGCTGGGATGTGGGGGCACTCAGATTTGCAGGACAGTGCCCAGCGTTGCGGACAAGCCCTTGCACAACCAAAAGCACGGCAGAGGAAAAGTTTGGCACGTCCCAAACACATCCCAAAGGTGTTGTGAGTGCCATGGCAGCCTGTGCCAGGCTCACACTTGCATGGTGCTGCCTAATCCTCTCAAGGGCCTGGGGTTTAACCCTGTAACCCCAGCAGGACTGGTGTTGAGGGGGGGTGTTTAGGCAGCTGCCAAACCAGTGACAGACCCAGCAAGACAGAGGAGCCCTTTCCCTGGTGTATGTGACAATCCTGCAGTGGGGAGTGCTGCTCCCTGGGTTTTCTGGGATCCAGAAGCTGGAACGTGTTTAGCTTCAGTGCAAACCCTACACACATCCAGCACAGGTCCTGGGATGCCCCTGCTCCTGAGGAGATACAGCTCAGCACAGAGTCCTCATCCCTGAAAGCATCTTCTGATGTGCACAGACTGCATGGAGCCACAGAATCAGGAATGGTTTGGGTGGGAAGGGACCTCAAAGCCCATCCAGTGCCACCCCTGCCATGGGCAGGGACACCTCCCACTGTCCCAGGCTGCTCCAAGCCCTGTCCAACCTGGCCTTGGGCACTGCCAGGGATGGGGCAGCCACAGCTTCTCTGGGCATCCTGTGCCAGGGCCTCCCCACCAAGTCAAGCCACCTTTCCTGCCCAGGACTATGGAATTTTTCAAATTAAGCTGGGGAAAAGGCAGGGGGGTTTTGCAACAACCAGGCTGTGAAAGCAGCACGTGGCTGTAAGCCACAGGTCTGTGGTTTGGGGGGTTTAACACCACTCTCTATGCTAAAATTCTATGCTAAAAATCAGAATAATACTGCATTATTACAGAAATTGGTGTTTCAGGCTATGCCCTTACATCCATGCACTTGCTAGGAGAGGAAAATTGGATATGACCAGATTGCTGGACTAAACCAGAAAGAAAAAAAGATTACAGATAAGCCATTTATGACAAAAACCTGCACCATCTGAAGGATTTGCCCTTATCCTGCTAATAAAAAGATGTCAACCCTCCAGATCTCTATTTAACCACAAAAAAATCCAGGCCAGCTTGTGGGCATCTGCACATCCTCCTCATGCCCTTGAGAAGCACCAATATTCCACACTGGGATCCACCAGAACCCATCCATGCCTGTGGTGAGTCAGACCCTCTCCAAAAGCAGCGGAAATCTCTCCAGGAATAGAAGCCAGGGGGTGGAATTGTTAATTCAGAAGCAAAACTCAAGCCCAGAACTCTAAATTTGGGGCTGTGGTGTGACAAGCACTGTACAGAAGCAGACCTAACCAGGCACCTGGAAACCCTCAGCCCCGATGCTTTGGGCAGTAAATTGTATTTCCTATTCACCTCTGGGGGCTCAGGCAGCTTCAGGACCCACAGTTCAACTAATCTTTCCCACACACAGGCTAAACAACCCTTAAGCTCAAACCATTGCAGGTGTGTTGAGCTTTGAGAGCTCCTGAGAAGCAACACTGAAGCTCTGATTCAGCCCAGCAGCTGCCCCGGGGGGGATGTACTCACTGGCTGCCCCTGGGCACTGGAGGTGTCCCCTCTGTGGGGTCTGATGGCACCAAAACCAGCCCTCAACACTCCCAGAGGTTCCCATCTCAAATCTTGCAAATCTGTAAGTCAAATGAAGTTTTTGGCTCCCTGGAATTTGCACACATTTGACATTCTGGGAACAGGCCCCACTGTGCTTGGACAGAGCACCCAAAGGACACCTGAGCTTCCCCAGCCCACACCTGGATTAGCAGGGAATCCCAGAACGGTTTGGGCTGGACGAACATTAAAGCCCATCCAGTGCCACCCCTGCCATGGGCAGGGACACCTTCCACTGTCCCAGGCTGCTCCAAGCCCCATCCAACCTGGCCTTGGACACTCCCAGGGATCCAGGGGCAGCCACAGCTTCTCTGGGCACCCTGTGCCAGGGCCTCCCCACCCTCCCAGGGAACAATTCCTGCCCAATATCCCATCTGACCCGGCTCTCTGGCAGTGGGAAGCCATTCCCTGTGTCCTGTCCCTCCAGCCCTTGTCCCAAGTCCCTCTCCAGCTCTCCTGGAGCCCCTTTAGGCCCTGGAAGGGGCTCTGAGGTCTCCCTGGAGCTTCTCCTCTCCAGGTGAGCACCGTCAGGTCTCCCAGCCTGGCTCCAGAGCGAGCAGAGGGATTCCAGCCCTGGGAGCAGCTCCTCCTCTGGGCTCTTTCCAGCCAGCCTGTCCTTCCTGTGCTGCTGACCCCACACCTCCCAGCATGGAGAGCCCCCCAGGGCCGAGCCCCGTGCCCAGCAGGGCCGTGTCCCCTGTACCTACAGGCAGGTGAGGCCGAATCCGGCCGCCTTCCCCAGCGGCCGCGCGCGCAGCAGGGCGGCCATGGCCCCTCAGCTCCCGGTTTAACCCTCACCGAGCCCGCCTGCCTAATCCCATCCCCGCTCTAATCCTCAGCACCCTTTCAGCCCCGGGGCCCAGCGCTGCTGGCTGCTCTGCCATGGCCCCACATGGGATTTTGGGCTGGGAGGGAAGCCTGGTGCTTCCAAAAAGCGATGGGAGCTGTAAGTGTTCCCTGCAGCACCAACCCTGGGCCACGCACTGTGGGACAAAACTCACCCTGTGTGTTACAGACCTTGAGCAAAGATGATTCCAGAGGTTTCAGAGCACTAAACTGGCTCTGGCACAGGTTTCCCAGAGAAGCTGTGGCTGCCCCATCCCGGGAAGTGTCCAGGATGGGGCTTGGAGCAACCTGATCTAGAGAAAGGTGTCCCTGCCCATGGCAAGGGGTGGCACAAGATGAGCTTTAAGGTCCTTTCCAACCCAAACCATTTGTGAGTCTATGATTCTAAAGGAGCTGTTCCCTACCCTCCTGCCTGCCAGCATCCCAGTTTCACCCCAAACCCCGCTTTTCCTCCAAAAATGGGGTGGGCCCAGGAGCAGTTTCGCCAGCAGCAGTTCAGACCCCAGGAAGGAGATCTTGGCTCACATTTCTGTGCTCCAGGCAGAGGTTTCAAACCAGTTATTACAGGAGGTGGTTGCACATCAAAGGGCACACGCATGTTTTCAGGGAAAACAAAAATAGAACGAGTTCCCCTCCTGACTCGAAAATTACATGTTGTGTTTCTGGCTTAAGTGATAGATTAAAAACTGCAAGTCTTTCAGGTGTTTGGATCACCTGAGAAGTTATTTTAGAGGTTACAGATGCTAATGAGGGTACAGAAGATCTCCCAAGGCAACAACGATTAACTCAAAGAGATTGCCAGGCCGGGCTCCAAACCAGCCTACACAAACCAGCCTAATTATTCTCGTTATTCCTCACCAAGAGCTATTTTGGTCTTGCACGGAGTTACAACCACAAAGAACAACCCAAGTTGCAGCAAGACAGACTCGGCCCACTCCAAGCGAAACCCCCAGGCTGCGTGTCCCTCGCTCCTCCCTCCGTGGCCCGCGTGGGGGGGTTGCTCCTGCTGTCCCCACTCACCCATGCTCGGGCTCCTCGATGGGGTCGGTGAGCTCCGAGTGCACGGCGGAGTCGATGGCGCTGTCGGTCTCCACCTCGTCGTGCATCTCGTGCTGCACCAGGGTGCTCGTGTCCTCATCCGTGAAGGTCTCGCACTCGCTGTACGTGCTCTCCGAGCCCATGTAGGCACTGTCAGTCACCTCATTTGCCTGGCAGAAAAACAACACACAGACCCCCAGAAAATAAGATCCTGCGGCCCTGTGGATTCGTGGCAGAGCAGGGCAAAACACGAGGCAGCGGATTTTGGCTGTGCTGCATTTCTCAGCACTGAAACCCGACCTCTGGAATCACCCCACGTCCAGGTGCTGCTCTGAGGGCACCCCAGGGGCCACCCCGGCCTTTTCAGGGTTTGGGAAGCAGATCACAGAAATAGGGACTAAATAAGAGTTGGAGGGAGGTTTTGTTGTGAGCCAGGGTGGATTTGGCCAGGGCAGGAGGGATTACCCACCGCTGACTCAGCAGCTCCCAGCACTGCTGCTTTCTCCCACTCCATTCCAAGAGGACGTGTTATTAATCTGAATTCCCTGCAAAAACCACCATTCAAAACTACCACTTAGCCCTTAAAGCACCTTTTTTGCCCTGTCTGGTAAAACCTTCCATCCCTCAATAGCAAATAAGCTGTTTCTAAACCTTCATTACAGCGTCCAATTTGCAGGGACTCAAATCTCTGCACTCCAGCGGGAGCAGCATCTCAAATCCATCACTGAGCAGGCTCTGGGAAAGCAGCAGGATTTGGGTTTTAAGACACCACGATATGAGCATGGAGAACTGGGTTTTCCTCCCAATTCTGCACCCCAGGCAGGTGTTCACCTTCAGTCCTGCCTGCTTGCTCCTACACGTGGGCAAGCCCTGATCCCCCTGAGCCCTGAACCATCCCGATATTTGGAGGAGAACCATGGCAGCAGCAGCAGAAACCCCCCTGAAAGCCAAAGCTCTTGTTACCCCTCACAGTGCCAGCCCATTTCCCAAGATCTGGGGATTTCCCCAGCACAAATCCCTCAGAAATTCCCTCAGAACAAAACAAAGAATTTGTGGATGTGCCAGTGCTGGCATTGAGCTCCAGCTGGTCCCTGCCACCGGAGGGGTGGGGCAGAGGGTGGGAGCCCTCCTGCCCGGCCTCCAGCTGAGCAGCTGCTCTGGAAAGCCCTTTGCTCCATCTGAATTCACCTGATGGGATCCCAGCTGCCTCTCCAGAACGGCAGCAGGGCAGAGCAGCAGCACTTTGAACGCAGGCAGGACTGAAGCAACCCCCTTCTCCTCTGCCAGGGAGCACACAGAGCAGCTTTCAGGGCTTTTTCCAAGGATTTTGGAGAAAATGATGTTTCTCAAAGCCCTGTATTCACAGAATCATGGAATGGTTTGGGTTGGAAGAGACTTTCAAGCTCACCCAGGTCCCACCCCCTGCCATGGGCAGGGACACCTCCCACGACCCCATGTTGCTCCCAGCCCCATCCAACCTGGCCTTGGACACTTCCAGGGGCAAAAAGGGATAGAGAACCTTGAAGGGATGGAGAGGGGGCTTCTCAACAGCAATTCCTGTTCCACGTGGACACTGGGAGCAGCAGAGTGACCCAGGCCAGCCCTGCTTTGCTCTCCCAGCCCCTGTGCCCCCCACACTGAGCAGGATGCAGAGAGCCAGGAGCTGAGCCTGGCTCAGCCCCCACCTGGCTTATGGACACCAGCCCCTCCAGGACATCACCCTGGAGTTAAACACCAACAAACCTGCACAGAGCTGCAGTCTAAAGCCAGTGTGAGGAGAAGGGGCTGTTCCAGTGAACTCCATCAGCTTTGGAGAGAGAAACAAAAGTCTCTAAAGCCCCCACCCACCTGAAAAAGCATAAATCCACCAAAACCACTTAGACACCTAAAGCTGGGACTTGCTTAAGTGCTTTACTGGATTTATGCTGCACTTTCTAGAAACACCATTAATGCTGGAGCAGGAGTGACATGGGGAAGCAGAGGCTTGACCTGGCTTGGGCACGGACAGAGAGGGCCCAAGAGGTGACAGCAGCCACCCCACACTGCACATTTCCCTTTCTTCTGCCTGTTGGAAAAAGATTTCATGCCAAACTGGAAATAATTTTGTTTGCAGACTACAAAATAAAGGCTGTTTTTTAAATACAACCCCCCCTTCTCACTGGAAAAACTTAAATTTAAGTATACATTGAAGTATTATAATGAGCACAAAGTAAAAACAACTCTTGAAAAAAGCCAAAAAAACCTCCCAACACTCCAATTCACAAGTAATTTGATTAAAAATCCTGCTGTGGTGACTGCTGACCCTCTAAACAAAAAGAAAACCAGGAGCTGGACAGTGCCCTCAGTTAGATGTTGGGACAAGAGCATCTTTAAGGTCCTTTCCAACCCAAGAGTCCATGATTTCTCTAACAAAATGTTCCAAAACACCTTATTGATGGGAAATATTGGTATGGAGAGGTGGGATTTGGGAGCAACCCTTCAGGAGTAGAAGTAACTACAGAGACAGCACATCAAGCATTGTCCATCAACCACACCGAAGATGTGCATCAATTTATTATTTAAAAATTGTATTTTTCCCTTGTGATACCAGCCTAGATGAGATTTCAACAGCAAGAGCCCTATTAAAATAAAACCTGTGTGGGCAATGAGTTAAGAAGCAGCTGAAACTGTAAACAAAGTCCTCCTCCTGAGCATGAGCATGGAGAACTTTGCTGCACATTTCATCACAGAATCAGTAACTAAACCTCAGGAAGAGATGCCAGGAGGAGATAGGCAAACCAAGGGGGCTCAGGTATTGCCAAGTGTCTGACAGAGCCATGCCAAGCCAAATATCTCTCCCTGGGCAAGTGTGTGGGTGCAGAAAGTTCTTATTTACAGCCTCATGAGCAGCTGGTTTGTGCACTGACCCTTCAAACCCCCCTGCCACACCTTTGCCTTCCTGAGAGCAGGCAGGAAGCAAACATTTTTTCCAGCCTAAAAAACCCCACATACACTTAAAAACATCCATGGGCTTGGGACAGCCAGGCTGGGCTACAGCCACCCAGGGGACTTGCCAGGAACACCCCCACCACGTTCAGAAGGGGGTTGCTGTCACCACTATCAGTGTGTTGTAAGTTTTTCTCAAATAAAACACACCCTGAGATGCTTCAGACAAACCTCAGAGCTTCCAGCTGGGACTCAGGCACACACAGAGTTCTGAGCTGGAACAGGGTCAGGGTTTGAGGTTCCCAACCCAGCTCCTCCAGCAGGTATTTGCCCCAGAGCCACCCCTGGCTGACAGGACATGGGCCACCCAGAAGCACTTCTGCCTGCCCACAGCAAAACTGCAGGGATTTGGGAGCCCATTCCTGCTTCTAAAAGGAAATACATGATGGAATCAGCACCAGGATGACATCATGTGCCCTGGTGAGACAGGTGAGGTGGTGAAGTGCCTGCAGGAGCCTTCTCCAGCAGCAGCTCATCCATTCCATGATGACATATGGGAGCAAAGATTATTTGATTTGATGTTGTAAAATGCTATAAAACCCAGATGGATTTTTAAAAAGCTGCTGCAGTAGGAGGAGAGGGACTCTTGGGAGTCACGTGCAAGGTCCAGGCAGGGACAGCTTCAGCTTTGATCTGGCACGGGCAGAAGCTTCAGCCCAAGCTCTGCTAAGGTGTTGCCCTGGAAAGGAGGGCAAAGTCTGGCTCCCAGGGAGGCTCCTTCCAGGCAGAGCTGGAACTGTCCCAGCATCCCAAAGCTCTGCTGTCCTTGGCCACAAACACTCAGGAGGCTGGGAAGGGGAGGTGAGTGACAAGGAAAAGGAAAAACAACTCTGTTTTCCCAGCAGTGGGAACCTATTTCTGCAGAACTCCAGCCCTGACTGCGCACAGGATGGGGAGGGATGGATCAACTACAAGAAGCACCCTCCAAGGACAGCCTGTGGCCCAGATTCCGGTGCCAGTGCCAGGCTGGGAGCCAGGGAGAAGGGAGATACCTGTGTTTACAGTCCCACCTGAGTCTACATGAATGCAGGCACCCCCAAAGCCCTGGCACAGCCCATGGCAGCTTAGCCTCTGGAATGCCACACCAGGGACTGCCACTGGCAGCACAGCACCGACCTCTGCATTCCAAGATTTCCCTCTTCCCATATATTTGGGCAACATCAGCTTCCCAGGGAGGCCAGGGAGCCTGTGCTCAGCCTTGGGCAAAGGCAGCTTTCACAACTCAGCTCCTGGAGCTGGATTTGAGGGGGTTGCACTTCATCAAGCCCCCAAGCCTGGGCAAGAGAAATGCACTGCATCTCTTGGGGCAAACCAAAAACACTCACCCTGCCCAGAAAACCCCAAAGCCCAAACCAACTCACAGAACACCACATCTGGCAGACTGTCCCCAGCACCCCAAAAACCTGCAGGCACCGTCCCTCCTGGTCCAACCTCCCCAAAAGGCAGAGAGGACTGTGAGTTACACCACAACACCGTGGAATCACAGAATCATGAAAGGGTTTGGGTGGGAAGGGACATTAAAGTTCTACCCAGTGCCACCCCTGCCATGGGCAGGGACACCTTCCACTGTCCCAGGCTGCTCAGAGCCCCCTCCAACCTGGCCTTGGGCACTGCCAGGGCTGGGGCAGCCACAGCTTCTCTGGGCACCCTGTGCCAGGGCCTCCCCACCCTCCCAGGGAACAATTCCTTCCCAATTTCCAATATAATATCTCCTTTTTTAATCTAAATCATTTCCGTGTGAAAAAGCAGGTGGATCTGCCCGTGTACGAAGCCAGGTGGATTCCCAGCCTGCCCCTTCCCGGCCCCTCCGGGGCTGAGCACGATCCCTCTGCAAACCCAATCCGTCCCCGTTCGGTGGCAGCTCCCCAGACCCACCTGCGGACACATCTCCTCCTCTCCCGAGTCAGAGCCAGCTCCGGGAGCCGCTGCTGCGGGGCAGGAGGGAAGCAAAGTCCAGGGGAGCCGGAGGCTTACGGGGAGAGCCAACAGAGCGCCTTTTGTTCCCGGCTCCCGATAAGGAGCGGCAGCTCCGCACACCTCCCTGCCGTGTGACCGCAGCCTCCTCCCGCTTCCCCGATTCCAAAATAAAAGCACGCCGTGGAAGCCCCGCTCCGGGTGCTCAGGCTTCCCAGGAATCCATCCCCAAAGAAAAAGGTTCAAGCCGAAGGCGACCTGTCGAGGTTTATCTCGGCCTTCCTGGTGCTTCTGGTGAATAATTAAGCGTTAAATGACAAATTCCTTCCTTATGGCCACAAATAGAGGGACGAATAAAGCTTGGATTGCTCACCGGGGGCAGATCAGAAGCACTTTTTGGGTGAGTCAGGGTGACTCAATGACAATATTGACCCCAAAGAAGGGCTGGTGCTTCAGTCACGGGTGCCAGCCGGGTTTACAAACAGCCCAATGCCACCCGTGCCCGAGCCCTGAGCCGAGCGCTGCTCCCTGCAAACAGGAGCCCAGCAGAGCCCGCCCCATGGCACAGCTCATCCATGGCTCTGTCCCTTCCCCACAGCAGCCCTCGGTGTGGGGAGGCCCTGGCCCCGCTCACACCCCCAACTTTTGAGGGTTCTGTCTGTTTTTCTGTTTCCTCTCCGCAGAAACCTCACCTATTTCAAGCCCCCCCAGTCCCCCTATCCAGCACAAACACACTGATTTCCTTCCATTACCTTCCCACAGCACGTCTTCTCCTTTCCTCTGCCTTATCCTGGCTGTCCTCTGGGCCACATCCTTCCTGCAGTGCCCAGCCCCGAGCAAAGGCTCTGCTCAGCAACACTGCCTGAAGTGTCCTGCACCTCGATAACCGCTCGACCTCCTGAGCTGAGTCCAGGCCAGCCCAGGCTGCTGCTCCCGAGCACGGCAGGAAGGAGTTATGCTTTAACCCGAGCCCTCCTCACAGTTCTGCCCAGATCTGCTCCCCAGCAGAGCAGCTCTCAGCCCTTTTGCTCCCCTCCTCGTGCCTCAAGACCTCAGAGAAGATCTAGAACCTCCATGAAAGCCAAAACCAGATACCCCAACACTACAGGTAATTAGGAACCCCCAATCCCTGCCTGTTTTATTTCCCAAACCCTTAGGGAGACACCTCTGCTTCTCACCTCCTGGTCCTTCCCGCTGTCCCACAGCCCAGCTCCCACGTTCCCAGTCCCACACACTCAGCCTGTGCTTCAAGATAAGGCTGCAAGGACTTTGTTTTCCAAACTCCTTCCAGCCTATTTCGTACAGGGCAAACACTTCAACTCAGATCTTTTCTGTCCAGCAAAGGAATTTCTAACTGTAGCCCTGCACTCAGGTCCTGACTTCAGGGGCATCCCTGTCTCATTTAAACTCCCATCCTTCCCTCTATGCAGTCCTGAGCCTACACAAGAAATGAGTTTGCTTGGTATTTTCAGGCTTTTAGAAACCAAGTTATCACCATGGGCTGATTTGGGAGTGCTGGAGCCCCTCTGCTCTGGGTCCAGGCTGGGAGAGCTGGGGGTGCTCACATGGAGAAGCTCCAGGGAGACCTCAGAGCCCCTTCCAGGGTCTCCAGGAGAGCTGGAGAGGGATTTGGGACAAGGGCTGGAGGGACAGGACACAGGGAATGGCTTCCCAGTGCCAGAGGGCAGGGTCAGATGGGATATTGGGCAGGAATTGTTCCCTGGGAGGGTGGGGAGGCCCTGGCACAGGGTGCCCAGAGAAGCTGTGGCTGCCCCATCCCTGGCAGTGCCCAAGGC
>VZRZ01004363.1:1471-34844 GCA_013398175.1 Climacteris rufus | reverse complement strand
TGCCCGATCCCCCGCGATCCCTCAGGCACAGCCAGTGCCCGATCCCCCCGCGCTCCCTCAGGGAACAGGGAATGCCCGATCCCCCGCGCTCCCTCAGGGAACAGGGAATGCCCGATCCCCCGCGATCCCTCAGGCACAGCCAGTGCCCGATCCCCCCGCGCTCCCTCAGGGAACAGGGAATGCCCGATCCCCCGCGCTCCCTCAGGGAACAGGGAATGCCCGATCCCCCGCGCTCCCTCAGGCACAGCCAGTGCCCGATCCCCCACGCTCCCTCAGGGAAGAGCCGATGCCCGGCCCGGCACACGGGCCGGATCCCGGGCGGGAAGCACCAAGGCAGGAGCAGTGCTGCAGTGCCACAATAAGGAGCAGGCTCGGGCCCACCCGCCTCAGGGCTGCCATGGCTGCGGCACCGGGCCCGGCTGCTGCCGAGCGGCTGAGCCGGGAGGGAGGGAGCTGCCCGTGCTCCCGGGGATCTGGGGACGGACAGGGCTCCCGTGCCCTCCTGAGCCCCCTCCCAGGCTCCAGCCCATCCCGGAGGGGCACATAAGGCACAGGTGTCCTGCTGCAGCTGCCCACACGGGACCATGCCAGGCTCATTCTCCACAGAGGCACAGGCTGAGCTCCGGCTTTGGGCCCCTCTCCAGATATCAAGAAAGGCCTTTTTTTTGTTAAGGGATCCCATTGTGGTAATTTCATACATCTGGTAAAAGGTGAAGGGATTAGGGAGTGCTCAAGGCACTGGGATGTTCAGGCTGGAGAAGAGAAGGCTCTGAGGAGACCTTAGTGCCCCTTCCACTAAAGAGGCTCCAGGAGAGCTGGAGAGGGACTGGGGACAAGGGATGGAGGGACAGGACACAGGGAATGGCTTCCCACTGCCAGAGGGCAGGGTTGGGTGGGATATTGGGGAGGAATTGTTCCCTGGGAGGGTGGGGAGGCCCTGGCTCAGGGTGCCCAGAGAAGCTGTGGCTGCCCCATCCCTGGAAATGTCCAAGGCCAGGTTGGATGGGGCTTGGAGCAACCTGGGATAGGGGAAGGTGTCCCTGCCCATGGAATGAGATGAGCTTTAAGGTCTCTTCCAACCCAAACCATTCTGGGAATCTGTGATTAGGGCACAGGACAGAGTAAGGACTCAGGAACACCCCTGCCACCCAAACACTGTCCCCTGGGGCCTCTCTCAGCATTAAATGCAAACACAGGTGGGGACCCAGGAGACACTGGAGCCACCAACCAGACAGGTTCCCTGTGATGGGAGAAGCTCAGCATGTGGCCCCAAGAAAGGGGACCTGGGGCTCCGGGGGGTGAGGCTGTGAATCAACCCCAGGAATACCCAAACTGCTTTGCCAGCAGCCAGATCCAATGCTGTGCTGCACAGGGTCAGGGCTGCAGCAGGGGGAAGGGTCCAACCCAACAGTTTAGGACCTCAGTACCCCACTGCTCTCCCACTGGTGCTGCAGAGGTGCTGCTCCACTTCCAGCTGCTAAACCACAGCGAGGTCCTGGGACACGCCTGGGAGTGCTGCTGCCTGGGCACCCTGCTCAGGGCAAGGCCCCCTCCTGCTCTGGCTGTTGGGAATACCACCAAAGGATCTTGGGCTTGATGACCTTGGCGGTCCTTTCCAACCTTAATGACTGTGTGATCTGAAGATGGGATTGTCCCTCTCCTCAAATGTCCCCCTGCACAGCTCCACCCGTAAGCCTGAGCCTCCAGCCAGGAGGAGTTTTCCCATGAGCTCTCCCTGTGCTGTTGTGGATTTGAGCCTCCTGGCTGGCAGCAGGGAGGGATGGGGACAGTGAGCTGCTGTGGGGGCACCTCAGTGCATCCCACCAGGAGGAGCCTTTGCCCACATCTGGGGGCAAAACCAAACCCAAGCCGTGCTCCTGGAAGGCAACACATGTCACATCAGGCAGAGGGGACAGCCACCACCTCTCCTGCCAAGCAGCACGTGTGGCCAGCCCCAGGGATGTGGCTGTGATGGGCCAGGCCATCTCCAGTGGTCCTGGTGGCACCCCACGGCAGCCCTGGGAGCCACAGAGCACCCCAAAGGCACAGGCTGCTCCCTTCTCCCTATTCCCACACCATTTCTCTTCCTCCCCCTCCAAGCAGACACACAAACACTTCCTACTCTCCTGCAGACACAGATAAGATATTTATTCTCCTCATTCCTTCCAAAAGGGCTTGAAAAGGGAGGATTTGCAGGCAAGTGAAAGCTTCCTTTGGAATCAGGGGATAAAGTGTGGGCAGAGCACAGGCACAGGCAGCTCCTGCCATCCATCACCTGCCTCCTGCCCAAACCAAGGGCTCTGGAGCCTCCCCAGCCCTTCAGGGGAATGAACACGATGGGGATAAACACGAGCCTGGTTGCTCCATCTGTGTGCAGAGAGCCCAGCCCAAGAAAGGGGGTCTTTGTGTAGGATGGGTTTATTTTCACAGCAAATTCCAGAGTAAAAATCAAGGAAAGACCATCTCAGAGGTCACCTGCACCCTCGTGCTGGCAGGGCCAGCAGAAGCCATGCCCAGGAGCCAGCATTTTGTGTTGCCACCTCCCCACGCTCCACGTCAGAGAGCAAAGACAAACAGCACCACAAACGAAGGTTGACTTTTCTGCTGGATTGGTTCCCTCCCCCTCCAAAAAAAGCCATATGGTGCTTTGTGTATAGGGAGAGTTGCCATGGAGAGCCTGCTGCAAGACTGCCAGCACAATAGCCTGCATTAAGCCTGCAAATTCCTGGCCAAAAGAGCCAAAAAGCCCTGGGAGCCAAAAATTAGGAGACCTCTGGTGCTCGAGTGGCACTGCCCACGTGGAGAGCACTGTCCCCAGGTGCAGAGAGGGCCAGGAGGTGACAGCTGAAGGTGTCACAGCAGGAACAGAGCTGGGATGGCCATGGGCCACCAGCAGCAGCACTGCACAGCGCCAGTCCCACGGCACAGGGTGAGCTCAACCCCTCACACTCCCTCTGCTCTCCCCCTTGGACACCAAAGCCAAATCCCAGCTGGCTCCTGCTCTGCCTCAATCCCCTTCTCCCTGCACCTCACAAAAGCAGCTTTCCCTTTTCCCCATCCCTGATTTCTCTTCCTCCTCACTGAGAGCTGATGTGGTCACAGCCCTTGGAGTCACCTCTCCCCAGCTCTGCCAAACCCAGGGCTGGGGGTGGCATCAGGGACTGCCTTTTGTCCTCACACCCCAGTGCCCATGACCAGCTACTCTGCACCTCCAGCTCTGCCCACCATCCCACTGCCAGTCCAGTCACACCCACACACAGCCAGAAACCTCAAAGCTAAAAATGAGACCCCGAGAGACTCTCCAAGCAGCTTTCCTGCCCATCAATCACAGAATCATGGAATCATTAAGGTTGGAAAAGCCCTCTAAGGTCATTAAGCCCAACCATTCCCCCGGCACTGCCAAGGCCACATCCACAGGGCTTTTAAATCCCTCCAGGGATGGTGACCCCACCACTGCCCTGGGCAGCTGTGCCAGTCCATCAAGGATTATTCCCAATATGCAATCTAAACCTTCCCTGGCACAGCTTGAGGCCATTCTTCTTGCCCTGTCACTGGAAGCCCCCCTCCCTGGAGGGATTTAAAAGCTGTGTGGATGTGGCACTTGGGGACATGAGTCAGTGGTGGCCTTGGCAGTGCTGGGGGAATGGCTGGCCTCAATGATCTCAGAGGGATTTTCCAACCCAAATGATTCCCCGGGCTCTCTGTGGGGGTGGATAAAACCTCTCCCAATGTCTTGTTGTGCTTCAGAGTGCTCAGGTGTGCCAGACTCACCTGGGCTCTCCCAGCAACCCTTAGGAACAGCAGTCCTGGGATACAGCTCCCAAAATAGATTCTA
The DNA here is from genome assembly GCA_013398175.1 of Climacteris rufus. Taxonomy (NCBI): domain Eukaryota; kingdom Metazoa; phylum Chordata; class Aves; order Passeriformes; family Climacteridae; genus Climacteris; species Climacteris rufus. The sequence continues at coordinate 31,009 of VZRZ01004363.1, read as the reverse complement.
AAAACTGCTTCCAGAAGGCAGGATTGCAGTGAAAAGGCACCTTGAGTGAAGGGCTGTGGGTACAGCAGTGACACACAGGTCAGACAGAGCCAGTTTTATCGCCTTCATATAGGAGTGACCTAGAAAAACAGCCTTTCAGGAGAATTTAAGTCACCTGCCAACACACTGTACACACTGCTGCAAGCCACAGAGCCACAGACTCTGAGTGATCCCAACAGTATGGATTATGTGAGCTCACAGACCTGCATTATTCGGTGTGGGAATAAGGCCTGGAACCTGCCTGAATGGCACAAAATAAAACAAACCCCAACAAAACGGGCAGGGTGATGTTTTGGTTGGCTTGATGGAGGGCAAGTGATATAAACCCAGCTCTCTTTTACTGAAAAACAAGGGGGGGGAAACGACACACAGCCAAGTATTTAAAAGTTGCAGGAATTTAGGAGGGTCCTGCACAGGGGAAGCCACTGTCCACAATTTCCAGAGGCAGCTCAGGGTCTTGTGCTTCCACCAAAGCTTAAGCACCATGGTGTGTTATCCCTGTGGGATAAAGCCAGCAGCAATCCCACTCACCCACCTTTTCCTTCCCCAACAGTGGCCCAGGAGTAGCTTTCTAATCTGATGTTCCTATAAAACAGCAGCTTCCTGCTCTCTGCTTTTCCTGCAGCTCAACTTCCCCCAGAGATGGGCCAGTGGAGCAGGAGCACTTACTGAAAACTCTCATTTTCCAACCCAAAACACCCCGGGGCACAGAGTGAGGGGCAGCACAGGCTCCCAGGGAGGCAGGGGCAGAAGGAAGGCTGCTTACACAACCCTGGCTGATGCTCTTCAGCAGGCCCTCAGGTCCTGAGTATCACTGCTCATGGGCTGGGGCTCACCACACATTCCTTTTGATCCCCTTCCTACAGCACAGGCCCTCAAGCCTCCTTTAGACACACCAGGTAAAGAATCATGAAAGAAATTAACTCCATGGCATCCAAGCACTTTGCAAGCACAGATCCAGCTGCCTTCTCTTCATCTCAGAGCCCAGGTGAGCACTGCTGCCTCTGCCCTGCAGATGCACCAGGAAGCCACCTCTGACACCTGGGATTTGGTGCTGAGTTTAACACCTGGGATTTGGTGCTGAGTTTAACAAATGGGTTCCCATTTTTAATTCCCAGCAATCTGAGTGGTCTTTTCCGTGTGTGCCAGCCACCAAGAGCAGCTCAGATTCCTCCAGGCTCGTGCCAGCCAGGAACACAGGCTCAGTGCTGGGGGTGAGGAAAATGAGGAGCTGGTTGTGGCCACCAGCAAGAGGCTCAGAGCCACTTTGTGATGGAGAGACTGAGCCTCCAAAATAGCACAGGAGAAGGAGACCTCCTGATGTCCTCCACCTCCTTCACACCTTCTACTTCCAACCCCCTGCACTTCTGGAAGCAAAGCTGGATTTTTTCAACAGAGATCACAGAATCATTAAGGTTGGAAAAGCCCTCCAAGATCAAGTCCAACCATTATCCCAACACTAAACTATGTCCCTAAATCCCCTGTTCTGTGAAGAGACTGAGGCAAGACCTCCTGAAAGAGCTCATGGAACTATGAACCAGCACGAGGTGCCAGCTGAGCTTCCAGGAGCACAGCAGTGCTGACACAGCCTTGGGGACACCCAGTGGCCACTCTGCTGCCAAGGGCTTCAGAACCCTGGAGCAGAAACTCCTCGAGGTGCTCCACACCCGGCCTGCTCTGGGCAGGAGCTCACAGAGCCCAGGTGGCACCTTCTAGAAAAGACTGTCCCACAAGCAAAGTAAAATAAAGAGAACCCTGTCTCAGGAGCCCAAATGGACCAGAGCTTGTGACCCCCCGAGTGACACAGGCAGAAACCACTGAGTTCCACAGGCTGGGACTGACTGGAGGCTTCAGCCTCCAGCTCCAGCTCCAGCTCCAAGCTCCCACATGGAGAAAATGAGGAGAACAGTTAAACCCAGCTCAGTCCTGCCCAGCTCAGAGCTTCCAGCCCTGGGCCTGAGAAATGCTCACAATGTTCTTACCTCCGAGCATGGCCCAATTCCATTATCAGAGCAATGCCTGTGTGGATCCAGGCACAGCTTCCAGAGCCACCAGGATTAAAGGAAAGCCTTTCATCACCTACAGCACTTGCCAATCAACATGCAGGCATGAGTATTTGTCAGTCAGGTCTCACTTGCCATTTCTGCCCTTCACTAGCCACGCCACAAATCGACCCCAATTGATGCAAAGCCTTTCCAAAGCCACCAGTGAGCCCTGGGAAGTGGTTTGGATCAGAACCACCCACCTGGCTGTGGGCAAGGCAGGATGGACAGGAGAGCTGTGAGGATGGGCAGGGACTACAGACACCTCCTGCTCCAGCCAGGCCTCCAACCTCAACAGCTCAGCTCCAAAATCACCAGGAAAAGCTATTGATAAAGCTATTGGTAAAGCTATTGATAAAGCTATTGGTAAAGCTATTGATAAAGCTACTGATAAAGCTGTTGGTAAAGCCTCTGATCTCACACTTGCCCTCTAGGTCCTGACCAGAACCCAGCCTGGATTTAGGGGAAATTGGGGAAAAACATAAATAAGAGAAGAGGCATTAAACTACACCTGCAGGAAGAATTCTCAACAATGAAGCATTTCCTAGTTGAGCCACCTCTTGGAAATGAAGATTGTTCTTCTCAAAAATGTCCTGTGTGTTACAGAAGGGTTGAGCAGCCCCTTTGCTCTCCTGCTGCTGGCCACAGCCCTCCAAAATCCTTTAAAAGCTATGCAGAATAACAGGAGAATGCTCCTGGAGGCTCCTGTTTGAATCCCCTTCCCTGTTTCTCCCCCAAACTCCAGCATTGCCAGAAAATCCCTTGGAAACAGAGCCAAACCCAAGCGTCCCACTTGTCACTGAAGGAGAGGAGAGACACATTTTTTAAAGTGCTTTTGCTCTAAGCAGCTTCTGTAAAGGAAATAACACAAAGTCATGGAGGGGGGGGTCCTGTAAAAGTGCATTTTAATCCTTCTTCAGTGGTTATTTATGCCTGACCCCTCCCCTGCAGGGAGAGAGGACAGGGAGGAGTTGGACCTTTTCAGTCCAGAGCAGGAGAGAGCTGGGAAGGAACCGAGGGGCTGAGAGGTTACAAACAGAACTGCTAAGGTTGGAGAAGACCTCTGAGACATGGAAACATGGTCCAAACAAGCCACTGCCCAGCTCCCCCAGCCTCAACAGGAGTGTTTTTGTTTGAAGTTGTCCCATCACCTCTGCTGAGCTCTCTGTAATGATTAACTACATTAATAAGACTTCCTATTGCCTCGTTAGCAGGAGTCCTTCCTATCCCAAGGAGGAATAAAGTGCCCAGAGATTCCCAGGAGCAGCTGGAGTGTAAGAGCTTGGAAAAGCTGATCACTGAGGAGAAAGACCTTGAGGGACCACATGCAGCAGCCAGGAGGGGACATGGCCTGGGACAGGCAGAATGGGATGGAGATAGTGAGCTGTGGTCAGCCAGGACCCCAGGGATTTGGGAAAATTGGCTTTTTCCAATGTGGGAATGCCCACTGGAGCTGTCCTGCTTGCTCCTCACCCATCACAGCCCACCCCAGTGGCTCCACAATGATTTCCCAGGAAAGCCACCTCACTATCAGCCTCTCCTGTCCAAGGAAACGCTGTGAAAAAACAAGCTTTTGTCACGTCAACCTGTCAGGATGTCACAGGGGTAACAGGTCACTCAGTGCACAGTCACCAGCCCCCAGGCTGTGGCAGGGAGGAGCAGAAGTCCTGGGTGAGTAATTATCCCTTTGTTAATAACTCTGGATTGACTGGATTCCTCAGCAGAAATGAGCTGACAGCTCTGCAGGGCGCTGGGGTTCACTTTCCTTCAGCCAGGCTGGGGCAGCCAAGCCTCCTGACCCCTATGCAGGTGCTCCTGGTGAGGAGGAAGGACACACTCCCACCTTCCCGGGCTGATCCAGGCATTAACCATCCCTCACTCCAGAGCCAACAGCCAAACCTGGGAAGGTGGAAGAGGCAGGACCGAAACCAGCCCAGCCCAGCCCAGCCCAGCCCAGCCCAGCCTCGTCCCACGCACTCCCCACGCCCCAGCCCAGCCCGGCTCCCAAAGCATTCCCAGCACCACATGTGGAGGAACACAGCACACTGCTGGCCCAGCAAGGGAAACCTGCAAAGGAGAAGCACAGAGACAGCAGATGGATGAGGAGAAATGTTATTATTTGCCAGAAACTGCCTCTGTTTTCTCTTTAGTCATCATCTCCATAGAAGAGTGTGCTAAGAACTGCTCCAAGGCTGCAATAAAACTGCTCCCTATTTTCATCTTCCCAGGAAAACAGGTAGTCCCTGCAGTGGGTTTTCTCCTTTTCCAGAAAAAATTGCTTTCTTTTGGGCATCAGATTTGTCTTTCTCAGGTTGGGTTATGGTCTGAGGGTCAAAAAGCCACCACAAATTTCCTTCACTTCAGGACACGTGGAAGCCTCTCCACTCTGCAACGTGCTGTGATTTCCAGGAGATCTGGCTACCCAGCAATGCCTTCCCATCCCAAGGAATGGTGAACAACAGTGATGCTCTGGGGCTTTGATCCCAGGTTTAACCCCAGCTTTGAACCAGAATCCCCTCAGACTGAGGGTGCATTTTGGACCTGTTACTCTCCACGACGGCGACTGGACGCAGCAAGATTTCTCTGGCAGATGCCCCCAAACATTCCTAAAGAAGGAATTCTCAAAGGGGCAGACTTTGCCATGCCCATCTCCCACTCCCTGGCCCCCAGAGGGCTGTGGAGCCCTGGCTGCAGTTTTCTGGCAGCACTCTGGAGCAATTCCTTGCTGTTCTCATGGCGGAGCTGCCCACGGACACAGCTTTCCCAACACTCCTGCGCCTCTCCCGAAAGTAGGTCAATGCAGCATGTCATCTGCCAGGCTGCTTTTGGGAAGCACAGCTCCCTCCCAGCCATGGCACACCCCGAGCACAGCAGCCTCTCCCCCCGTGTCACCCTTCACCCAGCTGCCAGATTGATCAAGTCCATAAAAACCAGTGTTTATGAAAATCAAAAGAGAAATGCGAACTCAAAAAAATGCTCTGCTGAGCCAGAAGTGCCCCTCCCATCAGCATCTGAGTCCTTTCCCTGGCAAATTATTATTAAATCGAGTCCACTAAAGGTTGGATTCAATGATCCTAAAGGACTTTTCCAACCTAAATGATTCCATGTCCATATTAGAGCAGGAATAGTGACTTCAAAGAGCTTGAGAACAATGTGATCTGGGGTTCTGCTCCCAGCTGCTCCACAGCTCCTCACTCCCAGCAACTGCTCCCACTTCCAAGGGGAATAAAAACCTGTCCCCCTCACCCAAGCCTCCCTGCTCACCCTGCCATGGGCAGAGGTCTGCAGCCAGGATTTGTGCATCCTGTGGCTGCACAGTTGGAGGGAAAGAGTTTTGCACACACAGAGCAGCATTTTGGGGCTCCTGGGAGCAGCAGAGGGGCTTTTGTTCTCCAAGGACACAGGGCTGGAGGAAAGGAGCACCCACCCCAGTGTCCTGCTCTCCCCTGAAGAGCCTCCAGCTGGGCTGCACTCACACCTGCTCCCTTCTCCTCCTGGGTGCAGCTCCATGCAGAGGGCCAGCCCCTCACACAGGGGTCTCTGCACCCTGCTGATGCCCGACCCTCCTGTCAGGAGAGGGATGGGGACAGACCCCAACTCCTTGTGACCTCAGAGCACCCCAAAGCAGCTCAGCTCCATCACACACTGCTGCCTGCAGCCCAAATTCCCCATGCCCCGAGCAGGGAGTTACACAGACTCAGCAGAATCCCAGGATCACTGAGGCTGGAAAAGACCTGTGAGACCACCGAGTCCAACCTGTGACCAAGCCCCATCTTGTCACCAGCCCAGAGCCCTGAGTGTCACCTCCAGGCTTTCCCTGGACACCTCCCACAACAGTGACTCCACCACCCACATGGGCAGCCCATTCCAGCATCTGATCACCCTTTCTGGGAAGAAATTCCTCCTAATGTCCAATCCAAGCCTCCCCTGGCACAATTTCCTCTCATCCTGCCCCTTGTTCCCTGGAGCAGAGCCTGTTCCCCCTGGCTGCACCCTCATGTCAGGGAGTTGTGGAGAGTGAGAAGAACCCCCTGAGCCTCCTTTGCTCCAGGCTGAACAACCCCAGTAAAACCCTCACACATTTTCATGGACAGCCGCAGTGGTTTCCAAGACAAGCCTTTAAGCACCACTATTTCAAGGGAAAAAAATCCAAATTCATTCCAAGAAAGTCTTGGCTGCTCCTGGCCCTGGCAGAAGAGGGCACAGACAAGCACGTGGACCCCAAACTTGACAAGCACAATCCTGGAGCATCCCCCTGCACCACAGGGATGAGCAGAACTCTGATCTCCACAGAGCAGCAGAGGGATTATATTTTTTTCAAGTACCCATATAAATGTTAAAGAGACATTTAAATCTCCACTCCTTTCAGGGCCAGAATTAACACTCATCTTCATAAAGTCCTTATCCCCACCAGCAGTATGTATAGCACATCCATATGGATCTGCCAGAGCAGAGCAAGATGCAAAGGCAAAAAAAAAATGCAGAAGACATAATGAGAGCAATTTGGATTTTATTCTTGCTCATGAATCAATCTTGATTTCCCATTCACGGCAGCCCCCGTTCCCTGCACGCCAGCTGAACACAAAGAGGCATCTGTCCTACCTTCAGCCATCAGAGGAGCTGTGTCCCTGGGGGTGATGCTGCAGCCAGGGTTAGGCACAGGCAGGAGCAGAGAGGAGGGCTCCACTGCAGCAGTGCTGCACGAATCCAGGGAGCAGCAGATCCGGGGGGACACAGGAAGTGCTCCAAGCGCTGCCACAGCCTCCCCGGCTCTACCCCAACGTGTACACCAGCTCTGCCTCCGTCTGCTGAGCCTGGGCAAGGCTTTCCTCTCAAGCCTGGAATATTCAGTGGGGCCTGGGCACCCCAGGGAGACTGTGCTCAGGTGGCAGCAGTGGCCTGTTGCGAACACACGGCGTTCCCAGCGCTGCCTGGGACACGGCACCCAGGGCGCACACACAGCCCCAGAAATAACCACGGGCTGCGAGCGTAAGGGAATGCAAGCTTTGGCTTCTGGAATTATCCCTGGGCAAGGGAAGCTTTCCTTTTGCGTAGCAAAAGCCATCTGCAATGCAGATCCTAGGGAAGGGGGAAAAGCCTCCACACAGAGCAGCCTGGGGGTTCCGTTCCCAGCCCTCCAACAGCCCGGAGCGCGCGGGGCCCATCTCACCCGGCCTCCCCAGCCAGCCCAGAGCCATCCCAGAGCCTTCCCAGAGCCATCCCCAGCCCCACAGGCTGTCCCCTGGTGGCTCCAAGTGGCTCTGGACACGGCAGGCTCACAGGGGGCACCTGAGCACTGCCACATCCAGAGGAGAGCAGGATCTGCTGGAGCAGGGAATGCACAGCACAGGCTGCACGTGGGATCACTCCCGGCATCTGCTGTGGGAGCTGACGTGCAGTGCCCTCTCTTTAAGGTACAATGCTCACATCCTTCAGTCAGAGAGGGGATGGGTGTGTGCTTTCCTCCCAGGAAACTCCCAATCTGACACTCAGCTACCAGGAGCTCACCAACCCTCCTGAACACGGCTACAGAAGCCAGGGAAATGCCCCCTGAGACCCTCCCAGGGATGCTCCAGGGATCCCAGCGCTGCAACCTCACAAAGCCTCGTCCTGACAGGAGCTGCTGCTGCTGCCAGCTCCAATTAGGAATTTGGTGGTGCTCCCACACAGGCAGAGCCACAGCCCTAACCCCCCAGCCCTTTACCTGCTGGTCACACCCTGCCCTGCCTGCTCCAGCTTCCCAGCTCCAGCCTTTTCCCTCCAGCCGGCCTCTGGAGATGCCTTTGGGGAGCTAAACATGCTCCTCCTGCTCCAAGCCTCTTATCCAGCCCCTGGAATATCTTCCACGAGCTGTGGCTCGTTCCTTTGGCACACTGGATTCCTGGTCCAGCTCCTCCAAAGCTGGCACTGCCAGGGGCCTCCCAGCCTTGCCCCACCCGCTCCTGCCTGTCATTCCTGAAACAGGAACTCTGTTACAGCTTCCAGGTTTGGGTGTTGGCTCTCCAGCTGCATTTTCCATCTTCCCAAATCCAAAGGGCTTTTAGTTAAAGCATTTCAAAAATAAATAAGAAATAAAAAAGATGTGATTATTTCCATGCCCGGGCCCTCCCCTGAGCTCCTGGACACGTCCCTCCCTCAGTGGATGCACTGTCTGCTCTCAGTGCACAGGGGCCCCTTTGTTCAGGGATCAGAAGCCAAGGCAGAAGGGAGGGATGAGGCTGGGAGCTCCAGGAATGCACCTTCCCCTGCCTGGCACAGCAGTCCCTTAAACTGACTGACACCACAACCAAACCCCTGTGTGCAGGGGCACCTCCCAGAGCCCCTTCCCAGAGAGCAGATGTTACAGATGTTTCATGTGTGTGAATGACATGACTTGTTCATCACCCTTGTGAGCTGCAGTGACAGCAGAGAGAGGTTCACTTTGTCCTACTGAGTGCTGAGAGACCCCTGCAGAAAAAACACAGGGGTCTGAAGCCTGAGAGGTTTTTAGATACCTTGACAAGGGGAGGAATGTGGTGGTGAGCACAGCCCTGGTTGTGTGCCTGCAGCCAGCTGGGGCTGAGCCAGCCCATCCCTGCTCTTTGCCACTGAATTCCCCTCTGGCTGTTCCTCATTCGAGGCTCAGAGGAGCAGAGCTGCTCCTTGGTCCTGGCACCTTGGATTCACTGCCCCCATCCCTTGCCACACAAACACACTCCTTACCCCTGGGCTGGGTTTGCCAAGGGCTGCACACAGCCCCTGGTACCTGTTTGTCCCTGAGGAGATCCCCAGGAGCTGCAGCTCCTACACCTGAGGCGTGCAGGAGTCACAGGCTCCCTCCTTGTTTCTTTTCCCTTGGATCTCACTGATGGTAGCCACATGCACCAGGTCTTCCTCTGGCTGTGGATTCTCCAGCCATCAAAAAACACCTCATCTCAGCATACTCTCCTTCATTATTGCCTTCACTCCATTACCAGTTTCTCAAATTTTACAATCCAAGGCCATAAAATTGCACTTTCCAGCGTTATTTATCCCTCCTGACACGCTGCCAGTGTTGGATCCACAGTTTCCCCTCTGCTTTGCAGGCTGCCCAGCAATGCAGACACCACTCACACAGATTTTAAAAGCAGGCCAACCACTCCTGGTGGAGCAGGGGAGGATAAGGGGATCCCAGGAGCCACGAGCAGGAAGGGCTGGGCACAGCAGCTGAACCAGTCCCAGCAGCATCTCTGTCCCCACAGCCCCCAGGCCTGAGAACTGAGCTCAGCCATCCAAATCCATGGGCTCATCCCTTCCCTCAGCAGGGAAACCCTCTGGATGCACTGCAGGCACAAACACATCCATGGCAACCAGGCTTTCCCATCCAGCCCTCACTTTGGGGAAGGGGAGAAGATAAGGCAGCCACAAGTGGCTAAAAACTCACCTTCAATCCTCAAATCCAAGTCACTTTGCTCTTCCCCCCTCACAGCCAGCACTGCCTGGCCAGCCAGAGATCCCAGCAGCACAGAGACCACAACAGGCCCAGGGGCTCTGTGTGAGTGCTCCAGTGCTTCCTGCTCCACACTGGGGCAGAGCAAGCCCCAGCAGCCCTGGATCAGCACATTCCTCAGGCACTGGCACAGGGATGGGCCTGAGGAGCTCAGCACCCTGCCTGCATGGAAAGGCCACGTGGACACAGAAGCAGTGGTGAGAAGTGCAGCTGACAAAGCACATTTGGCTGGGTTTGTGACTGCCCCTTCAGTTTGCCAAGCTCCAGACAAATCCCATGGGAATTCTCCAGAGAGGAGACAGGGGGAGAAGAGTGCAACATCCCCAGAAACAAACCCTCCCCTGCACTAACACAGACACCTTTGGGTCCAAGCTGACAGCAGCTCTCAGTTCCATGGCTGACCTAAGAACCACAGAGCACCAAGAAATCCAGCAGAACTCTCCCTGGCTAAAAATAGGCCCAGCTAATTAACAAACCTTGTCAAAAGGGCCACCCAGCAGCAAGCATGACCTCTGCTTTGGCTACAAAGGGATGATCAATACTGACTATCTCAAGAGCAGCAGCAAATCCTTAGGATCCCTTCAATGTGAGCAGTGCTCAGCTGTGAGACTCAAAGAACTCCTCTGTACCCTGCCCTGGGCTTCTTTTGTAACCATTAATGCCATGTGTTGTTAGAGAGCTCAGCCCTTCCTAACCACTGTAATAAATACATATCAATCTCTTTCAAATTTAATAAATAGAGACCCTAAAAGCTTTGCCTGGCTCTGCTTTTCCCATTCAATTAACAGAACACAACACCAGAGTGATGAATTATTGAGGAGAAACATGAGCCTGGGCTTTCACAAACACTCTACTCCAATGGCAATTTATTACAAATTAATAGTGTGCTGAATTTCTGATGCTTCCTGGGAGCTGGGAATTGGTCAGGCTACACCAGGAAACTTCAGAGCTGCCATAAAACACCCCAGCCCTCAGCACAGGCAATCATGGAATGGTTTGGGTGAGAAGGGGGCTCAGAGCTCATCCATTCCCACCCCTGCCATGGCAGGGACACCTCCCACTGTCCCAGGCTGCTCCATGTCCTGTCCAACCTGGCCTTGGGCACTGCCAGGGATGGGGCAGCCACAGCTTCTCTGGGCACCCTGAGCCAGGGCCTCACAGTAAATAATGAAATAAGGTAGGGGTGGAACTGAGGGGAAGGAGGAGAGATGGAGAAGTGGCAGAAAAGCAGGAGAAAACCCTGCTTTGAGGCTTTGTTACTCCTGGAGCAGCAGAGTTTGCATGGGAATGATGGCCCTTGCCCCATCCCTGCAGCACACTCCGTGTGCCAGGCTGGCAGCAGGGCACGTTCAGCAGGGCTGAAGCCTCAGATAAACATCTCTGAGCAGAGCTGGCTCTTGTGCAAGGCTGATAATCCACATTTGCACATTCAGAACTCCAGCTGCTCAGCAGGGAGCTTCCCACATTCCTCACACCCTGCCCTAACGACAGGCCTGGCCCAAAATGACCCTGTGACACTCTGAGAGGGACCCCAGACTGCAAAAACAACACCTTTTCTGCAGCAAAGGGGTTCACAGGCCAACCAGACAAAGACATTTCACATTTCACCAGGTCACTGCCCCTCAGGAGACACGTGGGGATTGGCACTGGGCTGTTGGAAGATCATCTGCCAGCCTGGAGTTCAGAGCTCTGGTTTCATGTGCTCCTTGCTAATATCCAGCTGAGCATGCTGATCCTCCAAAGAGTTGGAGGGAAGGTAAATTCCTTAGTAAGTCCATCACCAAAGGTAAATTCCATTGTAGTGGAAGGTGTCCCTGCACAAGGGAGATGAGCAGCAAGGTCCCTTCCAACCCAAACCCTGACTCCATGATCAGTGCCCAGTGTTTGGAAGATGTTACAGGCAGCAGCACAGACACCCCAGCAGCGTGGCAGCTCCTCCATCAGAGCAGCAACCCCCCAAAAAGCACAGGTGAGAACAGACACCACACCAAAGGGATTTTCCATCCATGCTTTTTCTTAGGAAGGAACTTTCCTGATAAGGAGCAGAACGTGGAACCACCACCAGCACTGCTGTGCCACCTTTCCAACTCAGATTAAATGTCCCCTTCCTTCCCCTCCACCCAACACAGAGCACTAACTCTAGAAAACCAAACCCAGATGGTTTTCCCCAAGCAGCTTCTCAGCTCAGCCGTGGTGTTAAACTGGGTCTGTTCCCACCCTCACTCTGAGCACAGCAGCAAAACTCACCCCCATTTCTGATGGCTCTGATCCCTCGATGGAAATCTTCAAAGCTGATCACTCCCAGGCCACTGGGATCCAGGTACTTTGTTAGGTCCTTTACCTGCAACCACAAACAGCAGTGTTACCTGTGGAGGAAACTGCATCTGCCACCTTCCAACACCCTGTAACCAACTTTTGCCTCTTTACAACAAAGCTTTGAGCAAATGACAGGGAATTTCCTAAGCTGACCCCAAAGTGTGGGTGTTCTCCTTGAAGGGAACACAAGTAATCAGTAAAAGGGGTTAATGAGCACTTGGTTGGTGTTGCAACTACTGCTCAGCCTTGAAGCATCATTTTGGGCAGAGTTTCTGGCAACGTGGTCCTGCTCTGCCAGGGATTTGATTATTTTTATGGGTTTAAAGAGGTCCTGTCTTAATTGGGAGCCTCAGTAACAGGCTTCCTGGGAGGAGGGCCCAGGGAAGGGGATTTGGGGATAATGAACTGCTCCATGGCCCAAATGAGGCCACATAATTGCAAGGTTTTCCCAATGAGACAGTGCCTGAGGGGAGCCCAGCTGGGCAGGGCTGGGCTGGGGGTGCTGCAGCTGGCACACACCTGGAGCAAGGGGCACTTGTGACACCAGGCAAGGATGCTCTGGGAGCTCCAAAGAGAACAAAGGCAAAACCACAGAGCCCAAGGATCCCAAAAAGGCACATTTGGTTCCTTCCTCCCAGGCTGCCACGAGCAGAAAATCCTTTACACCAGATGCTGCTCAAGCTCAACCAGACACTTATCCCTCATTTTAAGAGCTTTTGAGGTACCTTTGTCTATTTTAGAGCCACATCCCTCAGCTGAGGAACAATCCCAGGAGAAAGGTGGTGAGGTGAGAGAGGAACTGCTCTCCAAAGCTGCCCAGAGCACTGCCCTGGCCCTGGCCCACACATCCTCCTCCTCCTCCTGATGCACAGGAGGGAGTCTCCAGGGCTGGATTTGTGCAGCTCTCATGAGCACAACCTTTTGACTCACTCGGGTTTCATTTGTTTCTTGAGGAAGGAGCTGGTGAATCACCAAACCTCTCCTTCCAGGGAAGGAAACTCAACCCCCAGCCCAGCCATGGTGCTCAGAGCTGCCCTGCTCACCCTGCACCAGCACAGGTTTGATTTGTTTTCAGTTTTCTTAAAGCCAGGTACGTGTTTCTCCAGGGAAATCACTTCTCCAGCACACTCAGAGCTGTTCACCAGCATATCCATGTGCTTTGGTCCTCCCACCTCCCCACAGGAGCAGCAAGAATTCCACTGGCATGGAAGAAAACACAGGGCTGAGACCATAAAACCACGGAATCACAGACTATCCTGAGTGGGAAGGGACCCACAGGATCATCCAGTTCAACCCCTGTCCCTGCACAGACACCCCAACAACCCCACTCTGGGCATCCCTGCGAGTTTTGTCCAAACCCCCCTGGAGCTCTGGCAGCCTTGGGGCCGGGACCATTCCCTGGGGAGCCTGGGCAGTGCCAGCACCTCTGGGGGAAGAACCTTTCCTGATCTCCATCCTAAAGAACTCCTGACACAGCTCCAGCCGTGCCCTGGGCTCCAGGCTGTGCCTCTGTGGGGCTGCTGGAGAGGAAATCCCACGGCACAGCCCTGCCCATGCCAGCTGACTCCAGCTCAGGCTGCACATCAGGAGGAATTTCTTCCCACAAAGGGTGATCAGACACTGGAATGGGCTGCCCAGGGGGTGGTGGAGTCCCCATCCCTGGAGGTTTTTAAGGAAAGCCTGGAGGTGGCACTCAGTGGACTGGTGGCAAGGTGGGGATGGGTCACTCACTGATCTCAGAGCTCTTTCCCAGCCTAACCTGAGATTCTGTGAATGGGAGAAGCCAACACAGGCACTTTCTCCAGTTTTCTGGAGCACTCTTTTGGCAGACAGACCTCCTAAACTCACATGGCACCCATCATGTTGGGTGAGTCAGGTTTCTTGTATGTTAAACAAAGGTATTTTAGACTAATAAAAACAACTCGTGGGAACGTGTCGGCTCCAGTGAATGCATCTGGCAGCTGCTGGGAGTTCAAAAGCTGTCACTTAATTTGTTATCTGTGTACAGAGATAACAGAAAGGCAAGAGACATTTAATCAGACTTGATAAGCCTATAAGGGATTAGCATGACACAGTCCAAATTTCAGTTTCTGTAGTTTCCAGCTTCTCAGGAGCACAGAGGGCTGCCCAGCCCGGTGCCAAGCCCCCAGCAAGGCACCTCACCCACCCCAGTGCTGGGGCAAGAGGGGCAGGGCAGCCAGGGAAGTACTGGGTTCATGCAAAAGAGCCACCTAGGTATTCAAATTGGGCTGTGGGCAGGGGGAAATGAGGGAAAATGGCTGTGAAAACTTCCCAACCTGGACATTATGGATGCAAACAACCAAAGCCACACGGTGATGAAGCTCAAGCCCATGGCAGTGTCTGTGCTGATCCAAGCCTGCCTGTATTTGCTGCCCAGGCTTGGGACACCCCTCAGGCTGGGTGTGAGGGGCTGCTGACACTCAGAAGAACCCACAACACAGAAAACCAGAATATCTGCAGTGCCTGCCTGGTGCCCCCAGCCCCTGGACTCTTTTCTCACCCAGCACTGCCCAGTGATGGAGCTGGAGCCCCTCTGCTCTGGGGCCAGGCTGGGAGAGCTGGGGGTGCTCACCTGGAGAAGAGAAGCTCCAGGGAGACCTCAGAGCCCCTTCCAGGGCCTAAAGGGGCTCCAGGAGAGCTGGAGAGGGACTGGGGACAAGGGATGGAGGGACAGGACACAGGGAATGGCTTCCCACTGCCAGAGGGCAGGGGCAGATGGGATATTGGGGAGGAATTGTTCCCTGGGAGGGTGGGGAGGCCCTGGCTCAGGGTGCCCAGAGAAGCTGTGGCTGCCCCATCCCTGGAAATGTCCAAGGCCAGGTTGGATGGGGCTTGGAGCAGCCTCGGCTAAAACCAGAACCTTATCAGTCCACTTGGGAAAACCACAGCATCATGGCTCACACTGCTTTAGACTGGTAAAGCTGAGCAGTTCTGAAGTCACAGATTTGAGGTTTTTAGCTGAAGCCTGAGTGCAGCAGCATCCACCACACTCCTGGCCCAAAACCAAACAGTAACACTCCACCAAAGTGCAGCACTAAGCTAAACCCAGGAGATAGAAGCCACAGGCCCAGGAGGTTCCTGCTTTGGGCCAGTAAGAAATACTCAGAATAAAGGTTTTGCTTCCTGTGTGTGTTTGTGGCTGGTCACAGCCCTCCTTGGAGAGCCAGCAGCTGAAACACAGAGCATTACAGAGCCAAAGAGGATGACGTGCTTTAAGTAGCTGACTTAAATCCTGGTGGAAAGTGAGAGGTTTAAACTGCTTGGAGTCAGCCAGGCTGCCTGGAGCTGAGCACAGCCTGCACAACTGGGGCTGACCTGTGCCAGGCCAAGGGATTGCTCCTGGGAAAGGCCAGGGAGCAGACTGGGGAGGAGGAGGAGGGGAGCTCACTCTGCACAAGACCTCTCTGCAGCATTCCCACTCCCACATCTGTACCCAGGAGCTCTGCACACTGCAGGGTTTCTCTTTCCAAAACCCAACCATTCTGCTGCCAACAACAGCCCAGCCCTGGAGGCCCTGCAGCCCCTCACTGTGATGCCAGGGGGGCTCTGCCCAGCACAAAAGGAGCTTCCTTGCTTTGATGCAGTGAGATCAGCTCAGCAAACAACCTCGAGCCTCCAACAGTGACCACTCCAAATTCAAATTCACACACAGAGGCTTGGCACAGTGGAAGATTCCCAGGGAGGTGAGGGGTTCCCCTGTGAGTTCCCTGCCCAGCAGGCTGCAGGAAAAGGAAAAGGAAGCTCTAGGCCTTTCCTCTTTATCCTTATGGATGCTCTATGTCTCCAGCACACAGCAGGTGGATCCAGCAGCACAAAATATCCACTGTGCTTGTTTGAAGTGTGATCCCCGAAAGAATTCAGGGTTGTGCTGGGCAGCCAACACCCCCCTGGAGCTTCTGAGCCTGCCAGCAGTTTTCCTGCATGTTCTGGCAGAGATCAGGGCTGGTCCAGCTCTCAAACAGACATTCTTGGGAGGGGTGAAGGAGGGTGGCAGATTTCCAGTGGCCACAGCAGCCAGGCACCTCCCAGGAAGAGCTGGTGGAGCTCAAATCCTCAAACCCTGTGGAATCTCACTGGGATGCTGCTGCCAGCCCAGCCACAACCACGGGAATAAGTCAACTCTCAGGGCTGCTTTAATCTATACAGACCCTGGAAGCAAATCCAAAGGAATGAATCCTGACATATTCCTGACAAAGATCCCCAAACACCCCAGGAAATGGGCTGCAGTTCCCACCAATTCTGGGTGTGCTGCTTGGCTCAGACAGGACACAAAACCCCGTGGACCTCATGGAACTCTGGCTACTCTCCCCTGTCTGCCAGAAACCCAAATCTGCTCTGAACATCCCACATCTTTGTGGGGGGAACAGAACTGTAAGTGTGAGTGACACAATCCCTGAACTTGAGTGGAGAGAAAGCCAAGCACCACACTGGCAAAACTGCCAGACTGAGGGATTTTTAGCAATAAAAAGTGCAGAGAGGGCTCACACCAGCTGCTGTCTTCTCTGTTTAGCCAGGTCTGTGGCCTGGAGTGGCCCACAGGAGTTCATCCAAGTGAGAACACGCAGTGTAAAACCTCTGATGGATGCAGCACCTGCACCCTCTGTGTTTGACACAAGGGGATGAGCCAACACTGAAAACCCACCTTGCCTCTCCAGGCTAAAGCCATCCTTCCACGGAAAAATCCATAATATTTTGAAATGCTGATGCCAGAAGTCAGAGGAGCATTTTTTCACCTTTGGGAAACGTGCTGGAAGTGCTGAGCCTCCCGCAGCCCCAGCAAAGGGGCCGTGCCACAGCCAGCTGTCCCCAGCCAGCTCTCTCCAGCTCCCACACTCCCTAAAGCCACGGGCTGCAGTGGGATCAGCTGAAAGGAGCTGATCCCTGCTAAGGCAGCGTTTGTCTGGGGTAAGAGCACATCCATCCCCCTGGGTGCTGAGAGAGCACTCAGAGCCCCGCAGTGAGCACAGCTCGGGGCTGCTGCAGGAGATGCTCTCCCCACGCTGCTGCTGGGCTGGAAGCAAAGCTGCAGCATTCCCAGAGGCAGGAGCAGCCTGGCCAGCCCTGCTCCCTGCTCCATCCCCACGGGCAGCCAGGCCGAGGGCAGCTGAGCACTGCGGGTTGCTCTGTGTTTGCAGGGACCGATGGCTCCGTTTGCTGAAGGAGCTGGCACTCCACAAAGCACCCAGAACCTCAAAGCAGGTTTCTATTCTGCTGCAATTACACCTAATTAAGCAACCTTTAAAACACCCCCAAGGGGCAGATCTCATTACAGGGAGCAGCCGTGGTCAATTGTGAGTAAGCAGTGCAAGAACTGCATTATTTATTTCACAAGTGGCAGGGCTGACCCAGGGCTGCTGCCAGGGTTTGGCTCTCCTGGGCTTTTCCCAAAGCTCCAGGAGGAGATCAGCAGGTAGATCGTGTCTGCTCAGGTCTCTATTTAAAGGTCCACCAGAAGCAACACCTGGTGAAGAGGCTTTTTGCACCATCCCTCCCTAATCTTGCACAGACATCAGCTCATCCTCCCCAGCCCTTCATCCCCAGGCTCCAGCACTGCAGGGCCTCTGCTCTCACATCCAGCATCCAGACTTTCTGCTGAGAAGGAGACAAAGGAAGGCTCAGCCTGGTTTGTTCTCATCTCTTCCTGCCACGGAAGAAATAATCAAACCTACTATTAAAGGTAGAAGGGGAATAAGCCTCCTGTATTTAGGTGGATTAAAGAGGAATAATTATTGCAGGAATAAGCTTGTAAGTATTAAAACAAGAGAAATGGGAGGAATGGATCACCCACAAACCAAGGCAGAGAAGGAACAAAATGAACGAGTTCCCAAGTTCCCAAGCCCCCTCCTTCCCTCTCTGTTCCCAGGAAGACCAAATCCTCACCATTTAACACATCCCTGCCCAACAAATCCTCCTGTTCCTACTGATCCAAGAGAGAAGCACCTCCTGCCGCACATCAGCTCCTTGGGGCAGCTCTTCCCTCAGCCCTGTCCCCCTGACTCTGGCCCCAAAGCCCCAGGGTCACCAGGCTCCTTCTGCAGCAAACAGCAGAGGGGAGAGATGTGGATACAGAACGAGCAGGAGAGAATTCCCTCCCCACCAAAGTACAATTTCCCCCTTTTGGAAGAGGCAGCAAGAGATCCCCAAGCCCCCTGTGAGCCAAGGCCCAGCCACCCATCCCTCCCCACACCAGGAGCCTGTGGAGGAAAAGCCTTTCCCTCCAACACTCCAAATCCAACAGGAAGCACCAAAAGAAGCCAGAATATGTTTGAAGGAGGTGGCAGCCTAAAAAGCCTGAGGAGCCACATCCTTCCTGCCCACAGCCAGGAGAAAGCAGGCCAAGGGGAGCCAGCCTGGTGCAGAGCAGGGAGCTGGAGACCTGCAGCACTTGCAGCATTTGCAGCACCTGCAGAAGCTGCAGCACTCCCCCCCAGCACTGGGGTTTTACCTGCTGGCAGAAACCCCTCAGGTGTGCACAGCACCTTTCTGCACTGCCCCAGCAGCCCCTGGACACCTTCCCGCTCCCCATGGCTTCAGCAGCCTCCAGCTGCCACACTGAAGTGTGTTCTCAAACACCGAGTGTGACATTTCCAAATTAGCCCTCAACTGGTGCCGCCGAAGCATAAAAACGTATTTAAACAAACAACTTCAAGGATGGCTTGGAAACATTAACAGGAATATAAGTTACGCTGAAATGGTTTTAATCCAAATTTAATTGTTTGTCTCAAGTGTTCCAGCTTTTCTGTCGCTCCCCAAGTGCTCCAAGGCTTCAGCAGAGACGCTCTTCTCTAAACATTTATTTGTTTAATGAACTTGAAGAGGGTTCTTCCTCCACCCTCCCAACCATTGAAGCCTTTGTTTCTAGCTTTTGTTCCTCTGATGACACAGGAAACCTGTTCTCACCCTTCCACACACAGCTCAGGGCCAGGAGGCTGGACTAAAATCAAGAAAAAAAATAAAGGGTGTAGTGCCAGGTTAGTCCTTCCATAAACACCCGGGGGAAGAGCCCAGTGCCCGCGGGGAGCCACCCCAGCTCCAGGAGGGATGGCTGTGTCCTGCTGGAGCCCAGGGCCAGGGAACCTCTGCAGGGTTTGGGGCTGGTCTGGACAGACAAAAAGCAACCCAGTAAAACACCCAGGAGGTCACACAGCCAGGATTTGGCATTTTCATTTGCTGCCCATTCTGCCTGCCCTGGCCCAGAGCCGGGTGTTGGTGGGATGGGGCTGGGTGGTGACAGAACAGGCAGTGCAGGCTTGGCAATCCCAGACTGCAGCTTCTGCTTCCAAGTGCTCCCTTCCAGGCTGGAGAGCAGCACAGAACCCCCAGGGCACATCCCAGAATAAATCCTGTCCCTGGTCTGGCACATTCGCCCTCTCCAAACCACCATGGACAGGCTGGAACTCCTGAAACAACATTACAGCATCCCAGAATGGTTTGGGCTGGAAGGGACCTTCAGGATCATCCCATCCCATGGGCAGGAACACCTTCCACCATCCCAGGGTGCTCCAACCTGGCCTTGGGCACTGCCAGGGATGGGGCAGCCACAGCTTCCCTGGGCACCCTGTGCCAGGGCCTCCCCACCCTCCCAGGGAACAATTCCTGCCCAATATCCCATCCAACCCTGCCCTCTGGCACTGGGAAGCCATTCCCTGTGTCCTGTCCCTCCATCCCTTGTCCTCAGTCCCTCTCCAGCTCTCCTGGAGCCCCTTTAGGCCCTGGAAGGGGCTCTGAGGTCTCCCTGGATCCTTCTCTCCTCTCCAGGTGAGCCCCCCCAGCTCTCCCAGGCTGGCTCCAGAGCAGAGGGGCTCCAGCCCCTGACCTCCTCTGGAATTGCTCCACAGCTCCACATCCTCCTGATGCTGGGGGCTCCTCTCCAGTGCTGGGGATCTGGTGGGCACAAGGAGACTCTGGGGCTGCAGAGGAGAAGCCCAGATCAGTGAAAAACAGGAGCAGCCAAACAGGAGAGAAGGAACCCACTCCCTGAGCCCAACTGTGCCTGCCACTGTCAAAACTGAGCTTATTGTAACACAAACAAGCCTGAAAGGGAGAGCAGCAAAGCATAAAGACTCATTTCTTTCTTAGAGCTGCTTCAAATGATTCCCCTCCTTTTGGCATCCTTCAGGCAGCTCCAGAAAGGGCTATTTGTGTGAAGGACACGGAGCAGAGGTGCCTGAGGGGGGAAAAAGAGCCCAGAATGGATCAAAGGCTCAGAGGTAGATTCTTGGACTGAGGGAGAAGAGGCTGAGATGCCATACATAGTTTGGGAAGCCCAGCATTTCAGGGATTGTAAGCACTGGGCATCATCATCATACCAACCAAACAACCTCATGGCAACTGAGCTCCTCCAAGCAGGGGAGCAGCAGGAGGCCTGGAATTTGCTCCGTGGCTTTGCAGGTCTCTGCCTGTGCCACCAGCATCCCTCCTTCACACACCACCCCTCTGCTTCCCTGAGATGCCACAATGGGATGGGTGCTCCACACAGCCTGGAGGTGCAAGCCCAAGAGAGAATTCCCTGCTGCACACCAAGGGTCCAAACCAAGACCTCCAGAATGCTCCTGTTCCACACCCAGGCCTCCAGCACCCTCCCAAGAGCTCCAGCTCCTTCCTGTTCCAAACAAAGCCTCCAGCACTTCCCAGGGACCTTTCAGAAAAGGTCCCACAAACCTTGCTCCTGCTCTCTGCATCCTCCCTCCTGGGCTCCAGCCAGCACAGTAGCCCTGGAGTTCCAAGTAGCCAGCAGAGGATTAGCTGGTTGCTGCATCCATTTAGGCATAGGGAAAAAAATTCCACAAGGATATCCAAATTTTATTTTTTCCTCCCAGCTGTAAACTCCTCACACACACAGTGAGCAGGGGGAGGAACAGCCACTCCCCTGGAAAAACTGAGCAATGTGGTGGCCAAGGCAAAAGGGAGGCCAGAGCTGCCTTTCCATCCCTCCCCAGCCCAAAAAAGCCACCATGGCCCAATCAGCTGTTAAAGCCAAAGTGTTCTTTTCCCACTAGGAGACTTTCACTTTCAGTACAGATCCACCTTCTCCAAGCAGAAGGGCCCCTGGCTCTGGGCTGGATTTGTGTGGGAATGTGGGACACGCAGATCCCAGCCCAGCTCTGTGCCCACAGCACCCTCACCCTCACCTCCTGCCCCTGAGAGCTCCTCTGCTCCCAGAGCTGCTGCTTTGGGCTCCTCTGCTCCCAAAACTGCTGCTTTGGGCTCCTCTGCCTTGCTGCACATCCTGCTGGAGCCCAGTTTCCTACTGGACTCTGGCAAATGGATTTTCCACGGTCAGCTCCACCAGGCCTTGCCAGCAGCTCCCAGCTCCAGGTCCTCTCCCCCAGCTCTCCTCCTCCTCCTCCTCAGGGGACAGGAGGGAGCAGGAACAGCTTGGAAACCCAACCTGCAGCCTGGAACCCCCTTCCAGCAGCAGCACTGACTCAAACACAGCCCAGCACCACTGGCATTTCACCACGGGATGCTGGACAGAGGGAACAGGGGCTCTTTCTTCTGGGGAACTACAATGTGGTATTAAAAAGAAATAAATTGGGACACTCCAGGCTGCCCACCACATTCCCAAACAGCAAACAAAGCTGCAGCCAGCCCTGGGACACCAACAGCTCCACAGGACATCCCCAGAGCTGTCAGCAGCCCATGCCTTGTGGTGCTGGGACACACCAGGACACTCACAGCACCACAGGAATTGGTGTCATTTAATCCAGCACTCAAATTCCCATCAAATACCACTGACCCCGAGTGCTTCAGCTTCACTGGAATCACAGAAAGTGGTAACAGGGAGCAAAGGCATCCAGGGATCCTGGCTTTCCTATGGAAAGGGGCTTTGCTGTCCCACTGGAAGGAGCTGGGTGGGGAGAAGCTGAGCTCCCTGGAAACCCCCCCACAGCAGCCTCCACAGCATTCCTTGCTTTAAGAGCATTTTTCTCCTTAGATAAGGGAAAAACCCTGACCAAAACCTGGGTTTTGGTCCTGGACCAAGCCCAGGGTGTTCACAGTGTGAGGAACCCTCGTGCCAGCAGTGGAGCCCCATCCCTGACCCACCGAGGCTCTCACATCCTCACCTCCACGGGGGAAAAGCCCAGCCCAGCCCCAAAGGCAGGACAGCAGTGCCAGGGAGGGATCTACCCCCACCCACAGGGGTTTGAGCTCTTCCAGCTGCTTTGCCCCACGGAGCCAACACCAAGCACTCCAGCTCTGCACCAGTGGCACTGCAGGAGGAAATGTCCCCAAGGCTCTCCTGGGTCATGTCCCCTCCTCTTCCCTCCACCCCCACAACCCACAGCACCATCAATAACTTACTCTGCCCCACACCAGCTCCAGCAAAGACTCTACAGGGAAGGGGAAACCTCATCACAAACCAAAGTTTAGGGAGAAGAGACAACTTCTGCTCAGCTCTGAGCCACGCAGAAAGCCCAGGCTGGCATTTCCACTGCTCCACGAGAGCTTTGGGGCTATTCCTTGGGCTTGGAAATGTTGGGATCCCAAAATAAGGTTCGTGCCAGGTACCACTGATATAAACTGTGACTCCCATACTCACACAGAGGGTGAGCTCCCTTTGAGCCCACAGCTGCCTTCCTGTTACCAAGCACATCAGGGGCCTCCAGCATAAGGACAGAGTGGAGCCATTCCAGGGGGGACCATGGAGATGCTCCCAGGGCTGGAGCCCCTCTGCTCTGGAGCCAGCCTGGGAGAGCTGGGGGTGCTCACCTGGGGAAGCTCCAGGGAGACCTCAGAGCCCTTTCCAGGGCCTAAAGGGGCTCCAGGAGAGCTGGAGAGGGACTGGGGACAAGGGATGGAGGGACAGGACACAGGGAATGGCTTCCCACTGCCAGAGGGCAGGGTCAGATGGGATATTGGGAAGGAATTGTTCCCTGGGAGGGAGGGGAGGCCCTGGCACAGGGTGCCCAGAGAAGCTGTGGCTGCCCCAGCCCTGGCAGTGCCCAAGGCCAGGTTGGATGGGGCTTGGAGCAGCCTGGGAAGGCGTCCCTGCCCATAGCAGGGGTGGGATGGGATGAGTGTTAAGGTCCCTCCAACCCAAACCTTGGATAATCCAAAGCATAAACACACAGAGAGATAAACAACCAGTGATTCTGAGAGCAGCCTGATGAAATCCCTGATGTTTCTCCCACTGGGGTTGGGTGCAGTCCTGTCTCTGCTGGGAAGCCCCTGGACCTAAAGCATCAGCCCTCAGCACCCTCCCCCGTGTGGGAAGGGGACTGGGAGGTGGAATGACTTTGAAGTGGAAAACAAAGGCTGAGAGGAGCTTTGAGAGCACTGCCTGATGTGGGACAATTAGGAAAACTCCACTGCAGACTGGGCTGGCTCAGCCAACAGCTGCACTGCAGATGTCCCAAAAAAACCCATCAGGAGAGCAGCTCTGGGCAGCTCAGTGCACAGCAAGACCATGGATTGTACTCCAAGAGGAGCTGGGAATGCTTCTGGCACGTGGGAGAGTCACTGCAAGGACAAAATGCACAACTGCCCAGGGCAAACTCACTCTGTGTGTCCAGAGGCACCGGCCCCAAAGGGAGCAAGTCCTGAGCAAGCTGGGCACCTGCTGGGCACCTGCAGCCTGGGCACTGCTGGGAGCCCCAGGACACCTCGAGGGGCTGGAGCAGCTCCAGGGCAGGGAATGGAGCTGGGAAGGGGCTGGAGCACCAGGAGCAGCTGAGGGAGCTGGGGGGGCTCAGCCTGGAGCAAAGGAGGCTCAGGGGGCCCTGCTGGCTCTGCACAGCTCCTGCCAGGAGGGGCAGCCAGGGGGGTCGGGCTCTGCTCCCAGGGAACAGGGACAGGAGCAGAGGGAACGGCCTCAGGCTGGGCCAGGGAAGGCTCAGGTTGGATTTTGGGAAAATTCCTGCATGGAAAGGGTGGTCAGGGCCTGGCACAGGCACGGGGTGGAGTCCCCATCCCTGGGGGATTTAAAGCCACGTGGATGTGGCAGCTGGGGACAGGTTGAGTGGTGGCCTTGGCAGGGCTGGAACAGTTGGACTGGATGGTCCCAGAGGTCCTGCCCAACCCCAAGGCTTCTGTGACCCTCACAGAGCAGAACCAGCCTGGCAGGGCTGCTGCCCCACTGTCCATGGGGGCTGAATTCCCTCAGCCACAGAGGGCAGGGCCAGCACAGCCCCAGAGCTCAGCAGGGACCAGCCCAGGAACACAGGCAGCAGTGATGGGAGGATGGAGGAACAGGGGGAAGCAGGGCACACCCCACTGCCATCCCTCTGCCAGCAGCTTCCTGCAAAAGTGTTGGTCCCATGGGAGAGGGGAGGCTGAGGGCCAAGCAGAAGCAGCTCTCCCTGCCCAGGCAGGCTGGGGCTAATGGGAAGTCATTTATTTTGCAAAACTCCCAAGCCAGCAATTATAAAAAAAACCACCCCTGGGTTCCAAGCAGATCATTGCTCTGACAACAAGCAGCAAACGAAAGTCAAACAGAATAAAATGGAGAGGGATTCTGTGGGCAGCTGTAATGATTATCAATTACTGTCTGGCCTGAGTTACATAATGCTATCAGCAGCGAGGGGATGCTCTGGGGGCAAGAGGAGGGGGAAATGAGCCCCAGCCACTGTGCTGGGCTGCACTGCCACAGTCCAGCCTGCTCTGGGAAGGGGGGAAGCTTCTCCTGAGTCCACCTCTCTTCTCTCAGCACTTCAAGGGGCTTATAAAGAGAGAGTGAAAATGACTTTTACACAGGCAGGGACAGGGCAAGTGAGAATGGGTGCGAACTGAAAGAGGAGAAGTTTACATGGGATACTGGAATGAAATTCCTCCCTGGGAGGGTGGGGAGGCCCTGGCACAGGGTGCCCAGAGAAGCTGTGGCTGCCCCAGCCCTGGCAGTGCCCCAGGCCAGGGTGGAGCAGCCTGGGATGGTGGAAAGTGTCCCTGCCCATGGCAGGGGTGGGATGGGATGGGCTTCAAGGTCCTTCCACCCCAACACTGGAAACCTTCATGTGGGCCCTTTTCTGCAGCTGGGGCTGCTGTCCCAGCCTGTGGCAGTGCTGCCCAGTACAACCCAGTCCCTGCACTGGTGCTGCACCCACACCCTGCCTGGGCATCCTGTGCTCCCTGACCCACAGCAGTGTCAGCTCTGCAAGGGTGCAAGTGATGCTTTTTCCTTCTTCTGGGTAAAGAATGTTCCTCTGTTTGCAGAAATGAACTCAAATGGCAGAGCAACACAACTAACCTTGATCAAAATAAATCCCAGAATGGTTTTTATTGGAAGGGACATTAAAGCTCACCCAGTTCCCCCCTGCCATGGGCAGGGACACCTTCCACTGTCCCAGGGTGCTCCAGCCTGGCCTTGGGCACTGCCAGGGCTGGGGCAGCCACAGCTTCTCTGGGCACCCTGTGCCAGGGCCTCCCCACCCTCCCAGGGAACAATTCCTGCCCAGTATCCCATCTGTCCCTGCCCTCTGGCACTGGGAAGCCATTCCCTGTGTCCTGTCCCTCCAGCCCTTGTCCCAGGTCCCTCTCCCAAAAATCCACCCCCCACTTTGCATTCAGTGCCTTCTCCACCTGAAGGAGCAAGGCAGAATAAAAAGGTTGATTTAATAAACTGGTTGCTGGGATAAAATTACCAGCAGCACCCTGCTGCCAGCCCACACAGACAATCCCTGCCTTTGAGCATTCACAGCAGGCTGGGATCAGCCATCCCTGCCTGATTCCAGCCACAAACCCAGCCCAGAGAGCCCTGCCCAGGCTCTGATCTGCCCCAGCCCTCCCCAGGAGCCCAAACCAAACCCCAGCAGGAGCAGCAAAAACCCAGGAGCACAGGGATCATCCCTTCCTCGGAGGTTCAGGGATATTTAGAAGTGAACCAAGTGAGCTGCAAATGGAATTTGCAAACCAGCCACCACCTCGCCCAAAATTACACAAAATATGTTGGCTTGGGAGCGTTTTCCTCTCGGAGGGAGAAAGAAAAACTCCTGTCTTGGAGCTCCTGGAGCACACAGACGTGTTATTTATTGATGGTGGTAAAAGCCCTTTGAAGAGGGAGGAGGAGAGGAAAGGGCTCCCACCCAAACCCCCAAACCCCCAAATTCCCTGCCATGAATTTCTTTGGGGAGAAAAAACTGGGCCCTTGGTCAAAGCAAGCCAAATATTTCAGATTTGTTGCTGTTCCAAAGCACACAGGGGTGTCCACAGGCACCTACTGAGCATCCCCACTGCCATCCCAGCCCAGGAACCAGGCTGCAGCAGCTGGCCTTCCAAACCAGGATATTCTAGGAAGTTAAAGAGCAATTAAAGCCTCTGGAAGGTGCAGCAGCAGCAGCACAGTTGGAGGCAATTTAAGCCTCACTCGCCTGTGAAACCATGAGAGAGATAATTTTAGAAATCTCTACATAAAACCAGCACTTCCTCTGCTCAAACTGGGTAAGAACCATGAAAAAATGTTTAAAAAGAAATAATAATAATTGAGGTTTCCTCATGACAGAGATCCAAACTATTAGACTGCACAGGGAAGTGGGAGAAAACCAAGGGGAAGAGGGAGGGCATCCAAAATCAGACACAATGTCAGCATCTCCAGGGAGATGGAAGCAGAAACATTTGATCCAGGTCCACACTTCCCAAGGGATCCATCAAAGGGGAGCAGGAAAAACAAGGCTGAACTCACCATGGGGGGGTGAGAACTCAAAAGCTGTAGTTTGACACTATCCAGGCTTCATTACAGAGACTAATTGCCAGATTTCCAGATTGTTTGATTTTAAAATAAAACCCAACTCCAGGATTCTTTGCAGCCACTGTCTGGAGTGATCCAAGCTCCAAAATGGGATTTGTTTTGCAGCTCTCAGCTCAAGCTGGGCATCCCATTCCAAGAGGCTGAGGAAAGCACAGCAAACCTGATAAAAACCTGCAGAAAGCATCCCCAGAGCAGAAGTGAAAAGCTGAATATGGAGAGCTCAGCTGAGGATGAGCTGATGTGGGGCTGGTGGCAGCACAGGTATTGAGGGATAGAAGTGTTACAGAAAGCAAAACAAATCACACTGAAATGAAGCTGGAACTGAGCAGCAAGAGGGGAAAAAAAAAGGCTGAAGATCTCTTGGAACAGGAGCCCTTGGAAGTGGGTTAGACAAACTCTGGGACTTCTCTGAACTGAGCCAAGGCAGCGAGATCATGTGGTGCAAGAGGCTTTTCCCTCTCCAATTGTCTGTTAGATCAAAACAAAAAAGGAAAAACAACCCAAGGTGCCAGCAGGATGCTTGTCCTCAGCCTTACAAACAATCCATTCTCCTCTGACCCTGCTGGAAATAAACCCAGGGAGAAAGGCTTGGGCTCTGTCACCTCAACCACACAGGCCCAGTGCAAGGCTACAGCAGGCAAGACACATCAAATTACATTTTAGAATAAAAATTTAAATCAAAAACGGTTGCACAATGGCCTTAGGTGTTGTGCAACCCCCAGAAGTGCAAGACACCCTTCCTGCTTTACAGGGGGACATCAAAGTGCCATTGATTGTGTCCCCAGCTCCCTACCTGCTGTGTAATCCAGCCTTGCTCACCCTCCCCCTGCAGCAGCCAGTGGCTCCAGGGAGCATCAGATCCCAGGGAAATGCACTGGAAAAGGGGAGGGAGAGGAGACAACAACAACAAAACACCACTGGCAGCCGCCTCACGGGTTGTTAGTGAGCAGTCCAGGGGGTTTGGATGAAATATCAAGTTGTGCTCAAGACCCTTCCATCCCACACCTCGTTTCCAAGTCCATGGAGCACATCGTGGGTCCGTGTGAGCTCTTCAAGTGGCAAAACCATCTGTGCTGGAGAAACATCCTCCCTGCATCCCAAAGCTGCCCCTTCCCTGCTCCAGGCCACCCCAGCACCAGCCCCTCCTCACTCCTTTGAGGATGAAGGTACTGGCAGGAGCCTCAATCCCTGTCATCACTTCAGAGAAACACAAACTGTCTCTGGATTCCTGCCTTGGTCTCCTCTGCCCCATCCCAGCACTTCCCTGCCAGGGCCACAACCACAGAGCTCTCCAGGTCAGCCTTCCAACAACCCAAGCAAAACACCAACACAAATCCATGTTTTTCTCCTCACACAGAGACAAAAAGATAAAAAATCCGAACAGAAATCCACAATCCCATCGTGTTTGTGGAATAAACGCCAGCTGGTGCCTTCCCTCTGACATTTAGCTAATAATTGTTGCAGCCAAACAAGCTGACAGGCTGCTCAGTAGCCCATGAATGCCTCTGGTGTTTCGCTGAGCACTAAAGACAACACTTGCTGCTCTCCAGCCCCTCTCCCGTGTGGATACACACACACACAGGCTCTCCCGAACCCTTCAGCCCTGCCAGCCCAGCAAGCAGCCTGTTGTCAGCAATCGAGCCATTTGTTCCACCTCTGTGAGCCCAACCCTGGGGGCAGCAGCCAGGAGGAAGGAGGGGAGGAAAGCAAGGAAGCAGGTACCTCCAGCAAAGGGGCTGGAATGTGCTCCTCATTAACTCCCTGCTGATTGCTGTGATACCTTTGTGAGTGCCCACCCGGCCATCAAAGCCTGGCCCCCTCTCCCAGCATCCCAGTTCTGCCTGTAGCACATTTATTGACACCCGAGGCTCCCACTGAGGCACCTGAACACGCTCTGACCCACGGGGGATATTCCCCCCTTTAACTTTCACCTGAGCTGCATCTCCATTCTCCAGGAGAGCCACTCTGGGCCCAAGCTACAGCTGTTTCCAGGAAAATAGGTCAGGAAACTTCCCCAGAACTGCTCCCTTTACTGCTCTGCACATCAGGGGGCTGGGATGGGGATCAGGGAAAGGTTCTTCCCCCAGAGGTGCTGGGCACTGCCCAGGCTCCCCAGGGAATGGTCCCGGCCCCAAGGCTGCCAGAGCTCCAGGGGGGTTTGGACAGCGCTGCCAGGGATGCACAGGGTGGGGTTGTTGGGGTCTGTGCAGGGCCAGGGGTTGGATCCATGATCCTTGTGGACCCCTTCCAAACCAGGATATTCTGTGATTCCAGGATCTGCTGGGAGTTTATGGGCCACATCACCATCCATCCCCTTGTCCTTCTTTCTCCCTCAGTGTGCCCTTGTGCTTTTCTAAGCTGCAGACTCACACCAAGCCCTCCTGCACACACAGTTCACCACAGGCATCACTTTTCCTCCTCTGCCAGTTCCCTGGAGCACCCAGGACCTGTTGGCTCAGGCATTGTCCCCTCACCCTCCCCAAGGTGCTCAGCACTCGCTGTACCAAGACCCAGTTGTTCTGCACGCCAAGAGCTGCCTGTACCAGACTCTGGCTGAAGAGAAATGGGTTTAAAAAGCATCATTTATACCAGGACAGGCAGCATTAGCTGTGCTCAGCAGGAAGGAACAAGGAGCCTGCAGACAGCCCCTTCCCAGATGGATCCATATGGACAGGCACCTTCCAGCAGCACAAAACCTCTGGGGACACCCTGCTGATCTTCGGAGTGACCTTAACAGCTCCAGCCTCTCCCCAGGCCACGGCCTCAGGCTGCTCTGCAGGCTCAGTGTGGCCCCTCTGGAGCCCTGGCACCGTCCCCATGCCAGCAGCCAGGCTGAGCCACACAGCCCAGAGCCCCCTGCCCCATCCCCTGCCCCACACAGCCCAGAGCCCCCTGCCCCATCCCCTGCCCCACACAGCCCAGAGCCCCCTGCCCATCCCCCGCCCCACACAGCCCAGAGCCCCCTGCCC
>VZRZ01004362.1:6086-16878 GCA_013398175.1 Climacteris rufus | reverse complement strand
GGAGAAAAGCTCCATCGGGCTCCCTCCCCGCGGGATGGGTGGCGGCACCCCCCGGCCCCCCCTGCCCCTGCCCTACCGTCCTGGCGACTCCCAGCAGCCGGAGCAGCCGCAGCTCCTGCCCGTGGGTCTCCAGCACGGACCTGGCCAGCTCGCGGGGTGCCGGCATTCCCGGCGGGACGGCGGCGGCGGCCAGCAGCACGGCTCCCAGCAGCACGGCTCCCAGCAGCAGCGCCATGCCGCCGGGACGAGCCGGGAATCGGCAGCTCGGGGCCCCCCGCTCCGGCGGCTCCGGCGGCTCCGGCGGCTCCGGCGGCTCCGGCGGCTCCGGCTCCAGGATAAACAGCGGCCCCCGTGCCGCGGGGCTGGGATCGGGTTGCCGCTGTTTTCCTTGGCCCGCTGCCGGGGGGGAGCGCGCCTGGACCTGCAGGAGATGCGGCGATGCTGGAGCTCGGCAGGGCTGATCCCGCTGCGAGGCCCCTTCCCTGTGCCTGCTCCCAGTTTCTCGGGATGATGGGCCAAGCGAGGTCCTGCTTCCCCTGAGCATCCTCCCGGTTCGCATGGAGACAACCAGGGGTCCCCTCCCCTCTCCCCTTTCCTGACACTAGTTTGGTTTTTCTAAAATTCCTCTCACCATGTTCGGATTCACCCAAACACCCCATGCCCAGGTTTTCCTTGGATTCAAGAACACGGCATCTACCAAGGACTGCACTGGGTGGATCCTGCTCTCCCAGTTTGCCTTCCCTGGGCTGAGCAGGTCTCATCCCCCCAAAACTCCGTGTTTTCCTGTCCCCTTTCTCTTTGTTTCATCCACAATGGAAAATCCCTCGGGAGGGAATCC
This sequence comes from Climacteris rufus, assembly GCA_013398175.1. NCBI lineage: Eukaryota > Metazoa > Chordata > Aves > Passeriformes > Climacteridae > Climacteris > Climacteris rufus. The sequence goes on along the minus strand of VZRZ01004362.1, from coordinate 16,040 downwards.
CAGGAAGTGCCTCTGGGGGACATCCAAATCCCTCGGGATCACCGTGCCTGGGAGCAGCGCTCTGGAAGCCCAGGGAGCACTGACAGCCCCGGGGTCAGGGGAGATGCTGCTTTCCCAAGATTATTTGATCCAAGATTCCCATTCTTAGGGACACAAGCCCCAGGAGGGAGATGGGATGATGGAACACCAGGAGAGCAGCTCATCAAAGCCTCTCTGCCCATGGAGCCACTGTGATGGGTCCTGGAGAAGACACCATGGGCAACAACTTCATTCTGATCCAAATATTCCTAGTTTTTTTCTTTTTTTTTTTTTCCTTTTGAAAGTCTGAGCAGCACAGAGAGCCCGAAGGATTCCCATTCCTGGGAAGCCAGCGGTGGACAGATGTGGAGAAAATGGCTACGTACTGATAGATCACATTTATAGCCAGATATGCTCATTATAGACCCTAAAATATACACAGTACCCCAATATAGACATCCACATATACACCCCGAGTCAATCCCCAGGGATGCTGGGCATCGGGAATGAACACAGGGAATGGGGCTGGGGGGACACCCTGCTCCTGCCAGCTCTGAGCCCCTTGGAACGCTGGCATGGGGCAGGACATGGGGGGAGATGCCCATCCCTCTGCAGCTGGGATGAGGGCCACATTCCTGCTGCCCGGAGGAGGTATGGCTGTGCCCAGGGAGCCCGGGCACCGAGAGCTCCGCAGGGATGGCAGATCACGGGCATGCAGGAGAAGGGCTGAAGGGCTGATGCAGGGAAGGTGCTGCCAGGCAGCTCTTTGGCTCTGCCAGCATTCCAAAGTTTCCTGGCACAAAACCCCATGGCAAAGACCTCTCCCAGCAGAGCAAACAAACTTGCGACGTGATTTTCTTGCCTCTCCTAAAATATCCCGGCCTTTCTGCTCCAGCTGCCTTTCCTAGACTTGGAAAATACCTCGATATTTAATTTAAAGGACATCCTGATCATCTATTTCCCCTCTGAAACCCTCAGGCTGTTGCTTGGAGTTGTTTGCATCCATCCTTCTCCAAAGCTTGCCCAAGCGATCCTGGTTTAACCGACCTTTTCCTCTTCCTGGTTTCTCCATCCTGTGGCTCTTGTGGAGAAATTTTCCACATCAAGCTGAGGAAAGCACAAGAAACTGGGGGTGTGGGGGGTCTTGTGCAAGAAGCCCCTGGAAGCGACAGTGCTGTGTTTGTCCTGTTTGGAGCCCCCTCTGCGTGACCACCACCCCCCAAATCACTGCTGATGCCCCTGGTGGGGGGTTCAGGTGGATTTGCAGCTCCCAGAAGGTGCAGGTGGATTTTCCAAGTCCTTCAAGTGGCCGTTTTTATGTCACAAAGAAGCCTGGCCCCCTCCCCTGACCCACAACGGCGCTTCCCGGAGGCGCAACCGCAGGAAAACGGACGAGGGACGGACGCATCCGCCGGGCCACCGCTCCAGGAGGCTGCTGAGGGGTCTTTGCTGAGACAAACTCACCATATTTGACCTTTCAGGACCTTCAGCCCCAAAAGTGACGGGCGTGTGTGTGTGTGTGGGGGGATGACCGTCAAGTTTTGCGCGCGTCGCACGGAGCACCTGGAAACGCCGCGAGGCTCTGAGGCCGCCCCGAACCCCTCAGATGGTGAGGAGCGGGACGCAGCCCACGCCCACTCCCCCTTCGTGGCACACCATGGGCGCCATGAACGTCCAGCGGTCGGTCTGGGCGTCGTACATCTCCACGGAGCTGAGGTTGGACTGGCCGTCGTAGCCGCCCACGGCGTAGAGGCGGCCGCAGTTGGCCACGAGGGACACGCGGCTGCGGCGGCAGTTCATGGGCACCGTCAGGTACCACTGGTCTCCCGTGGAGCTGTAGACCTCGGCGGCGCTCAGGAAGGCCGAGCCGTCGTAGCCGCCGCACACGAACATGCGGCTGCCCAGCGCGGCCGCGCCGTGCCGGCAGCGCTTGTTCAGCATGGGCGACACGGCGTGCCAGCTGGAGGTGTGGGGGTTGTAGTATTCCACCTGGGAAGGAGAATGGGGAGTGTGGGAATGCTGCCTTGGAATCGGCTTCTGGTTGTACCCCCTGTGCTGGCGCTGCTCCAAACTGGTGAGAGCTTGAGGGGATTCCCAGAGAAGGGAATGGAGCTGGGGAAGGGGCTGGAGCACCAGCAGTGGATGAGGGAGCTGAGAGGACTGAGCTGCCTTCAATTAAAAGTTCATCTGCTACAGGATTGTGCCTGAATGGTTCGGGTTGGAAGGGACCTTAAAGCTCATCCCGTTCCACCCTCTGCCCTAGGGCAGGACACCTTCCACTATCCCAGTGTTCCAACCTGGCCTTGGACACTTCCAGGGATCCAGGGGCAGCCACAGCTTCTCTGGGCAACCTGTGCCGGGGCCTCATCACCCTCACAGCCCAGAATTCCTTCCCAAAATCCCATCCAACCCTGCCCTCTGGCAGTGGGAAACCATTCCCCCTTCTCCTGTCCCTCATCTAAACTCCCTCTCCAGCTCCCCTGGAGCCCCTTTAGGAAGGGGCTCTGAGGTCTCCCTGGAGCCTTCTCTGCTCCAGTTCTCCCAGCCTGACTCCATATCTGAGGCACTCCAGCCCTTGGAGCAGCTCCATGGCCCTGAGTGGATAAACGAGTCACTTCTGTTCCACCTCACATTTTCTATCATGAGTGGAAGTGACAGAATTTGGTGGCACAACCACTTGGGACCATTTGGACAGGACATGGAGGCTTCCCAGCCCAGGGCCCTGGGTGCTTACGCTGTTGAAGATCTGGAGCCCGTCGTGCCCCCCGGACACGTAGATCCGGCCCTCGAACACGGTGACTCCGGCAGCGCTGCGGTTGGAGCTCATGGGGGTCACTGCTGTCCACCTTGGAGGGACAGGGGAGAGGTTAGCACGACTCCCACAGATTATTCCATGATTTTTTTACTTCTGGGTTCCACCCACTCTCCTGTCAACTCCTATCTAAACCATGGGTTCTCACCCAGCGGTGCCAGGGCATGGAACATGGGAGGAGAAACTCCTGGAAAAGCTTTGGGACATGAAGGGCTCTTACTTGTTTGTTTCTGGAGAGTAGGACTCCACGGAGTTGAGGGATGAGTTTCCATCGTATCCTCCACACACGTAGATCTGCCCATCCAGCACCACTGTCCCCATGGCACTGCAAGGCACAGCAGGACCCTGTGAGATGGCTGTGTCATCCCACCAAAATGCCTTTTCCCAGGATTCACCTCCAAACTGCTCAGTCCCACCTGAGCTCTGAGCCTACAGAGGTGAAAGGTGCTCGTGGCAGGAGCAATTGGAATGCTGGGTTTGGTTTAGGGCCCCTCGTGACAAGAAAGACGTTGAGGGGCTGGAGTGTGTCCAGAGAAGGGAGCGGAGCTGGGGAAGGGGCTGGAGCAGCAGGAGCAGCTGAGGGAGCTCCAGAGATACCTGGTGAGGGACAGCATCCACCTCTGCCCTGGGCAGCCTTTGCCAGGGCTGGACAACCCTTTCCAGGAGGAATTTTCCCTATATCCAACCTGACCCTCCCCTGGGACAGCTTGAGGCCGTTTCCTCTTGTCCTGTCCCTGTTCCCTGGGAGCAGAGCCTGACCCCCACCTGGCTGCATCCTCCTATCACCAAAACCAGCCAGGCAAACCCCTCCTTTCCCCCTTTACTCCCCACACACAAACGCCCTGTGAGCCGCCCGCCACCTCCACCCTCATTCCCGCCTGCTTTTCCAGAGGTCTCTTCCCAGCCAGCTGCACGTACCTCCTCTTGCTGTTCATGCTTTCCACTTTGGACCAGGAATCGGTGTCAGGGTTGTAAACCTCCACGGTGCTGAGCCGGAGCTGGCCGTCGTAGCCGCCGATGGCGTAGAGCAGCCCGTTGAGCACGGCCACCCCCACGCGGCTCCGCGCCGTGCCCATGGGCTGGCACTTCTCCCAGCGGTTGGCAATGGGGTCAAACACCTCCACCACGTTCAGAGAGTCGCCTGCATAGAAATTTGCTACTCAAATTAAAAGGGGGAGACCTGATGGAAGCCCTGGCATGGCGAATTTGCCTGTTCTTCTTGGGGAAAACATCTGGGAGAAATATTGCGTCTGCTAGGGTGGCATCCAAAGGGACCTGGACAAGCTCAAGGGAACCTTGTGAGGTTTAACAAGGCCAAGTGCAAAGTGCTGCACCTGGGTTGGGGCAAGAAATTCTTCCCTGAGAAGGTGGGGAGGCCCTGGCATGGGTTGCCCAGAGAAGCTGTGGCTGCCCCTGGATCCCTGGAAATGTCCAAGGCCAGGCTGGATGGGGCTTGGAGCAACCTGGGATAGAGGAAGGGGTCCCTGCCCATGGCAGGGAGGTGGAATGGGATGATCTTTGACGTCTCTTGCAACCCAAACCACTCTGGAATTCTGTCCACTCCTGGGGTCTCACATCCTATTCCAGCCTACCTGCTCCCACAGTCATTTCCCAGCCACATATCCTTGCTCACCCACAGAGCTCCTGCTCTGAGCAATTCCCATAAACCACACTGCACTACTCAGAAAGATCATGGAACATTTCCAAGCTCTCCTGCTCTGCAGCAGGAGCCTCAACAAGTCCCCTCTCTGGAAGTGGCACCTCCACTGCCCTCCAAGGGGCAGCAGAGACCTGCAAGTCCCGTCTGTGGTGTCGCTGCTTCCTGGGAGCTCAGCAGCTCCTCCATCGGTTTCTCCTTGAACACTTTCTGCCCCTTTTAAGGCTCATGTAAAAGTGTTGTGATCCCACAATCCCAACAACACTGTGGATATCCCTGCACGTCCTGCTTGGAGCTCCAGGCAAGGACACCACCCTCAAAGTCTTTAGGAATATAAATAAACCTCTCCTGGCCAGGATTTCAGATGGAAGACACTAAACCATGGGCACAAGCACCTGGAGCGTTTCACTGGAAGCTCTGCACGGAGGAGGAGAGCCTGCTCAGCGCTTCCAGAGGAGGGAATTCCACCATGCCACCACCCCACCCAGCTCCTGGTGGTCTTTCCACTGCAAGGTACCTGCTGAGTTGAGTCCCCCCACGGCGTAGATGAGCCCTGCGATGGACGTGCAGCACCGCGGGCGCGTCTTGAACGCCGGGAGGTGCGGCCGGCGCTCCGGCATGAGGTGATAATCCTTGGCTTCATCCACCAGATCCCTGCAATCCAATCAGGGGATAATTAGACAGATTTGATTGTTTGGAGTCTGAGGTTTAAGGATTTGGCTTTGTCAGCCTGCTGACTCCGTGCCCAAGCCTGACCTGCACTTGTGGCAGCAGCGGACCAGGTCGTCCTGCTGCACGCGGTCCGTGAGGAACTGCGGCCGGCACAGGGGCAGCCGGATTTTGGACAGGAGCTCGGGCAGGAACGACTCCCTCTGGTCTCTGTCGTACCGGATCCAGGCCAGGGCAGCTTCAAACACCTGCCAGGAGAGAGGAGGGGGATGTAGGAGTTTGGGGCTTTTGCAAGTTCATGGGGAAGAAATAACATGAAATCGTAGAATCCTGGAATGGTTTGGGCTGGAAGGGATCTTGAGGATCATCTCATTCCGCTCTGCTCCAAGCCCCATCCAACCTAGTCTGGAACACTTCCAGGGATGAGGCATACACAGTTTCTCTGGGAATTCCATCCCAGCTTCTCCTCACTCTCAAAATCAAGAATTCCTTCCCAATATCGCATCTATCCCTGCCCTCTGGCACTGGGAAGCCATTCCCTGTGTCCTGTCCCTCCATGATTTTGTCCAAGTCCCTCTCCAGCTCTCCTGCAGCTCCTTTAGGCACTGGAAGGGGCTCTCAGGTTTCTCTGGAGCCTTCTCTTCTCCAGCTGAACACCCCCAGCATTCCCAGACTGTCTCCATCCAGGCTCCTTTCTCCACCTCCAACAATCCTGATCTCTTGTCCCGTGGGATGGTACATTCAGCACAAGTTTGCAGGGAGATGAGGGAGCTGCAGAGAGGATTCTGGCAGAGGAGGTGGCACAAAATGCAAAACTGTGTTTATTTAGTGACAAAAATCTGCAAACTGGGAAAGAAGGGAGGGAATGGTGCTGCTCCATGAAAAACCAGGAGATGGGTTTGATGACAGGGATCCATCTGTTCTCCATACACCAGAGATGTCTGGAGCTGAGTTGGTCCCTCCAGGCTCCTTCCCAGACACTGAAGGGACAGATCTTTCCAAAGCACCACTGGATGACTCCAGCTACCAAAAGTTCCTGGTGACCAGTTCAATTTGGGACACACATTCCTGGATTAATAGGATTCCCAATTAATGTTATTGCAACCTGTGCCATTGACCAGAACAAAATCATCAATCCCTTTTATATGGTGGGATCTGGAGTCTCTCCCAACACAATTCCCAAACTTCCCAGTGCAAAAATGCTTTTCCAACAGCACCATGGTGAGTTAAAAACCCCAAACCAACTTTTTTTTCCACTCTATAAGGTGCTGCTGGCATTTCTGAAGAGTGGGGCTGGCAGGTGCCAGGGAACAAGGAAATGTCACCAGGATGGACTCTTTGGATCCACCTGCTCCACTTGGGAAAAACAGAGTGAGAAATTCCTGGTATGATGTAGGAATGTGGCTGGAATGTGAAACAGAATCCCCTCCCTCCCTAATCAACCACCCTGATTAACAAAGCACATTTTGACCCTACAAGGAGAAGCTGTGGGTCTGCTCTGCCTTTGTCACCCCCTCTGGAGCCTCCTCAGAAGGAGCAGGACACATTTCCAGGCTTGAGGACAGGCTCTGTTTTCCCTGCTCACTGTCAGCTCACATTGATGGATTCTTAAGGCTGTGGAAACACCCCAAATTCTTCTTGTTCCCCTCAACTCCCTGACAGGAGGGTGGAGCCCTGTGGGGGCCGGGCTCTGCTCCCAGGGAACAGGGACAGGACAAGAGGAAACAGCCTCAAGCTGTGCCAGGGGAGGTTTAGGTTGGATATTGGGAAAATTCCTCATGGAAAGGGCTGTCCAGCCCTGGCACAGCTGCCCAGGGCAGGGATGGAGTCCCCATCCCTGGAGGGATTTAAGAGCTGTGTGGATGTGGCACCTGGGGACATGGGGCAGTGGTGGCCTTGGCAGTGCTGGGGGAACACTGGGACTTGATCTCCAAGGGCTTTTCCAACCTCAACAGTTCTGTGATCCTAAATCTGCTCAGCTCTGCTTTGTTTTTTCCAGGAATAAGTCAGTCTGGAGTAGGCCCAGGGAGCCATCAGGCAACTCTGTCCCCATTGTCCCAGGACATCTTTACAGCTTTACTCAGACCAGGAACAGAATTCCCATTCCACTGCCAAGCAACAAGAAACCCTCCAAGGTCCAGCTTCCCTCAGCCAAGATTTACACCAGGCACCCACCTGCTCTTCAGACTTCACATTGAGCTCATCCCTGGAAAGGAGCTCCAGGACATCCTCAAAAGGCAGGGCCAGGAACTCCTCGGACATGGAGACCTCCACGAAGTGCTGGTGGATGAAGCTGTTGGCAGCGTCGTAGAGCACCGTGCACATCATGGTCTCTGCAAACTGCCGCACGCCCAGGCAGTTCTTGGGATGGAGCCTGGGAAAAGGGGGGCACAGGAGAGCAGCAGCAAGGCCAGGTTAATGGAAGGGAAGCTGTGGCTGCCCCTGGATCCTTGGAAGTGTCCAAGGTCAGGTTGGATGGGGCTTGGAGCAACCTGGGATAGCAGAAGGTGGCTCTGCCCATGGCAGGGAGGTGGGATGGGATGATCCTTAAGGTCCCTTCCAACCCAACCCATGTCAGGATTCTGGGAAGCACAGAAGCCTTGGAAGATACACAGTGCTGTGGAAAGCTGTGTCCTCTTCAGTGATGGCACAGTCCAGCTCAGCCATGAGCTGAGCTACACAGAGATCTCCAGGGCAATCCATGGCAGAGGCAGAGGATGGAAAATTCAAATATCCTCTTATCCCTGCCAAAAAGCCATTGGATACACCCAGGTGGCTCTGAAGACATCCACAGCTTCTCTGGGAATTCTGTCCCAGCCCTTCACATCACTCAAAACCAAGAATTCCTTCCCAATATCCCATCTAAGCATTCTCTCTTCCAGTTTAAAGCCATTCCCTGTGTGCTGTCCCTCCCTGCCTTGTCCCCAGTCCCTCTCCAGCTCTCCTGGAGCCCCTTCAGGCCCTGGCAGGGGCTCTGAGCTCTCCCTGGAGCCTTCTCTGCTCCAGCTGAGCCCCCCCAGCTCTCCCAGGCTGGCTCCAGAGCAGAGGGGCTCCAGCCCTGCAGCAGCTCCGGGGCTCCTCTGGGCTCTCTCCAGCAGCTCCACGTGCTCCTGCTGTTGGGTGGGGAACTGTCACGTGAGGGTGACTCTGAGGGCTCACACAGGGCTTGGTTACAACACAGCTGCCTAAAAATATCCCAAATCTCAATTCCACTTAAGAAGGAGAGCTCAGTGTCCATGTCCCAGCTCTCCAGGGTGGCCAGAATCCACCAATTTTCTCTTTATTAACCAAACTGGCAGCTTTGCACTGAAATCCAGGACTTCACTTAGGACACCTGGATGCTCCTGGTGGATTTGGGAGAATTTTGGTAGCTAATCCCTGTATTTGGGAGGTGTGTTTACTATCAGGCCATGGAATACCCTGAGCAGCTGCTGAGGAAACTGAACAGGTCACACTCCCTGGTACAGGCTGAGAATCCATGTGGAATGTGGACAAAGAGTATCCCAGCTTCCCATTTCCAGCCCATGCTGCTGGAACAGCCTCCCAGCCAAACACCAGCGAGGAAATTGAAAAACCTGGGACCAATTTAAGGCTCTGCCACAGTTTCCTGTCCAGCTCCTGGGCTGAGGCTCTTTGTTCCTCCCCTTTAACACACACAGCAGCAGGAAGGGCAATTCCTGCCCTTCAAAAGGGAAATGTTCCCTCAGTTTTGCTCTGGGTGTTAATTTCCAAGGCTGGCCAAGGTCTTTTATCATGTCCCAGCATCTCATAAGCTTGGTAAGTTATTTTAAAGGGAATGAGAATGATAGGACAAAGAGGAATGGCTTCCCAGTGCCAGAGGGCAGGGTTAGGTGGGATATTGGGAAGGAATTCCTGGCTGGGAGGGTGAGGAGGGGCTGGGATGGAATTCCCAGAGAAGCTGTGGCTGCCCCTGGATCCCTGGCAGTGCCCAAGGCCAGGCTGGATGGGGCTTGGAGCAGCCTGGGACAGTGCAAAGTGTCCATGCCCATGGCAGGGGGTAGATTGGGATGGGCTTTAAGGTCTCTCCCAACCCATTTTATGATTCTCTAACTCTACAAATACCAAATTTTGGGATTCATGCACTTCCTCATCCTGCTGGCAGGAGACATCCTGCTCCTCCTGAGCCAGACCCAGGTGACTGAACCTCACTGCTGTTGGGGAGCAGCTGGAATCCCCCCAGAATTCCCCCAGGATCCCCCCCAGCCCCATTTACCTCTCCCTGAGGAAGGCACAACAAGCATCCTTGATGTTCTGCAGCTGAAGGAAACTCGCCCCCATGAGCAGGGACTGCACATTCTGCTGGTCTATGGCCAGGTGACCATTGTAGGCAAAGTTGATCAGAGCCTCCAGTGCACTAAAAACAGGGAGAAAGGGCAGAAAATCCACTGAATTCCACACAAAATATTTTGGAGGATCATTCAAGCAGAGAGCAAGCTTTGAACCTCAACACTGAGGCCTGCAGAGTACTTGTGGTTATCCCTTGGGATGTTACCTGGGATGCACATCCCCTGTGATTCTCCCTTGGGATGTTACCTGGGATCCACACCCCCTGTGATTCTCCCTTGGGATGTTACCTGGGATCCACATCCCCTGTGATTGTCCTTTGGGATGTTACCTGGGATCCACACCCCCTGTGGTTATCCCTTGGGATGTTACCTGGGATCCACAGCCCCTGTGATTCTCCCTTGGGATGTTACCTGGGATAAACCCCCCCTGTGATTCTCCCTTGGGATGTTACCTGGGATCCACACCCCCTGTGATTCTCCCTTGGGATGTT
>VZRZ01004361.1:1048-27990 GCA_013398175.1 Climacteris rufus | reverse complement strand
GGCCAAGCAGACCTCCATCGGCTTGGGAGTCTGGGGAGATAATTGTGTCTGAGCATGTCTTCCCCTCGTGCTTTGCTGGCCGTTTAAACGCGAGGTCGAGGAAAGCCTACCAGTCTAAGAAACTGCAGCTGTGCAGGCATTTGCAGTATGGTTTGTCTTCCCACATCGACTACAGAGAAACAACACAGCTGTGCCTTTCCACACCTTCCTTCTCGGTTTTCTACTGGGCTGAGCACTCCTTTGCTTTTGCTGCTGCCCTTGCGGCCCTGTCCAGGCCAACCGCGGGGGAGTAGCCATGGCAGCCACCTTCCAACCAGTGGTGTCCACTGGGCCACAGGCCTCAGCCATCTGACATCCAGAAGGATCACCAGTGAGCACACAAATAATCTTCTTACGTTCGGGTGCAATGCGCCTTAGCAAGGAACTTAAGCATCAGCGGTCTGGCATTCTGATCTTCTACCTGCCTCTCAACGGTGGTGGTCAACCTCCCTGCAAACTGCAAGAAGGACTCACCATCCCTCTGTGTAATATCTGCAAAATTTTCCACAGGGGCAGCCATCTCAATGGTTTGAATCAATGCTGCCATGCCTGTCTCATGGCACTGATCTAGCACTGCATAATGCAACACAGCCTGAGTGCTAGAGTCAGAAAAATTGTCTGTACCTAGCATCACTGGGAGCCCGGCAGCACGTCTGTGATCTTGCTGGTCTAACACAGCATTGTGTTCTGCTGCTCTAGTTGCCAGCTGAAGCCACTTTGATTCAAAGATGTCGTATTCCAGAGGCTGAAAAAGCACTCAAGCCAAAGCTCGAATATCATAAAGCAGCAACAATGTAGCATTGAAAACTCTTAACATCTGTATCACTTCGTTAAGAGTCAGGTCCATATTTGCCAGCCTTCTCTGGAGATCCATCAAACCTTGCCACTGTAACTCCTGATGAGTCATTCTATTATTGTTAAGAACGGCAGGAAAAGCCTGGATTTGATTAGCATCCAGAGTAGCAGGAAAAGCCTGAAGATCATCCGATGAGGCTGCAGCACCTGCTGTATTCTGCACAATTTCCACAGCCACAGCAGGGCTGAGGGGTCTACCTGTACTAGCCACAAGGTGGCGTGCCAGGCCACGGTCACCGACCTCCTCTACTTTTGCCTTGACATCCCCCCAAAACTTAGTGGGATCCTGGGCACGCACCGTGACTCTGCATGGGGGAAGCGTCCACAAGGCAGCTGAGAAAGAGCCGTGCGACCAGGGTCCTAAGTCCTGGGGAAGCACCAGCTCCCTGGGTGAACTGAACACAAACAGCCCGGGGCTCCCCCCAGCTGCCGTTACAGCAGCAGCGGGATGCTCTGGGGTGGCCGCGCCGGGCTCTGCTGTGGCGGCTTCACCCCACCCCTGAATGGGGAGGGCTTCCGCCACTGGAATGTGAGAGTCTTGAAGGATGGTGGCTCGGCCCCACCAAGGAGGCAAAGAGCAGGATAGAGGCTGGCACAGCTGTGCTTGCGCAAGCTGCGTGGCCGGGGGGGCTGAGATAGCGCCCCTAAAAGTGTTGCTGCGGGTGGTTGGAACCCCAGTGTGGAAACTGCCGACTCCAGCGGGTACCGTGTGGCTGATCCCTTAGCCAGGGAGTCCGTTAAATCCAGCAAATTTCCTGTCTCCATTGGGCACCGCTCAGCGCTTGGTTGGGGATTGGGCCCCACCACAGCCGCCGCTGCAGCAGGGGGTGGGTCCACGAGGCCTGCCGTGGGCACAGGGCAACATATTAGGGTCCCGCAGTTTGGGCAATCCAGAGCCAAACCCGAGGGATCCCCCTTCCCCTCCGCTCCTGCCAGCGCCAGAAAGGCGCAGGGGAGGGAGCAGCCCATGCCGTGTGGGCCCCCCTCCCCCACAGCCACAGTCCGAGAGAGAAGGGGGGGGAATCCTGCGCTGTGGTGCCTGGGGTGGGGGGGGAACCTGCAAACACCTGCCAGGCATTTGAGTCCTGCCAGGCGGTGGGCTGAGCCTGCTCGGGGAATGCCTTGCTACTCGGCTCCTTGGTCTCAGAGAGAAGAGGGCGTTCCCTTTCCACGTCAGGCAGCTCCAGGAATTCCTCCTCATCACAGATTGAACTCACTGGGGTCGCTATACTCGGAGAGCCTCCGTGGCTTTGAACCACAAAATTCAGGCATCTCTAACACACCAAAATCTTAGCCAATTCAACACTAAAATCAGCAGCCAGTGAATCCAGGAGAAGTTCACCTAGCTCCAGCCAGACGGTCTTAGAAAACAGATCTCGAGTATCCTGGAAAAACCTCCGTTCCTTTCCCCAGAGATAAAACTGCTTTATCTCCGTTCTAGGAACTGATATTCCCTTACTCTCCAACGCTCCTTCTACTATCTCTAACGCCAAGGTATCATCTGGAGGATCTGCATTAGTAACCATTTTTAAAACTAGCTAGCCTGCCCTCAAGCCTGCACTAGCACATCACTTACGTGCCACAGAACGAGCCGCGGGTGCGAGAGAACGTAAGGGCCACCAAATGTCGCAGTAACAACACGAAAGAAGGAGACAGAGACACCTGCTAAGAGAGCAAGAAGCAACTGCCAGGCGAGACCTGCCCAGTTGATTTTATATGTGTTTTAGAAATCACTGTCCATTGGAGGGGAACAGCTTGTCATCCCTCAATCACCCTGGTCAAAGGAAATGTCCATCAAACTTCTGTGCCCAGGAGAAAGAAATAAGATACCATTACAATAGCATGACTATGTTTACAGAGAATTGTGTGAGAAACTAGTTACCAAACAATGATAACATCCAGAAGTGCAGAAGTCAGGGCAACGGTTTTTTAGTATGTTTACTTTTGCCACTAATATGCAAGCCTTTATCTCAGTTTTAGAATACAGACATAATAAAAGCACTTTACTTTTAGGGTAGGACAGGTACTGGTAATAACTAGAGATGACAAAAGGGTACTTTGTTGTGGAATGACTTTATTTTCTGCCACTTTGATTTTTTAGCTCAAAATTCTTGGACAGGCCTCACTTAAGTTTCTTTTTCTCTTTATTCAGAGACAAACACATCATTTAACATCAGTCTTGTCAGATTTCAACCCCAAGAGCCCTTGCGAAACTAGAGACTATTAGAAATAGGACTTTTTTAAAATATTGAATTGATATTATTTTAATATTTACAATATTAATAATTCAGCATGTATATTAAAACTCAGTGAATCTGAAGAAATGAAAAGATGGAATATTTCTCTCTTAATGTTGTTGTTCTTGGACTCCTGATTTTCTTCTCACAGTGTGATAACCTTTACTTAATGCTCCAAAGAGTTTCTTGTGACTTTGTAAATTAAGTGGTTTTTTTAAAGCTTTATTTATGCTTTTTTTTGCTAACATACTGACAAGTGTGTTAGATATGTATGTGCCTTAACTTTGGGACATTACTATTGCTGTGTAACACTTACTTGCAGACATCTTGTGTTACCTGCCCCAGGGTGTTGTTGGGCAGGTTTCAAAAATGAAATTAATTTTACGACATGTTCATTTGAAGGTGATGAAGATAGTGAAGTGATATAAATGAATTGTGTTTGTATGAATACTTATTTTTTCTGTGATTTGCAGGAGGAAGCTTCTCTGCCCAATTTGCTAGTTGTTTGTGGGGATCATGGAATGTCTGAAACAGGTAGTCATGGTGGTTCTTCAGAAGGAGAAGTGCACACACCACTGCTGTTTATCAGCTCTGCTTTTGAAAAAAGAAGTGGTAAGGATCAAAGAAGCATGACCCTTTTAAAACTGTCTTAAGTTTCAGCTAGAATAGAGTTAATTTCCTTATTAGTAGCTGGTATAGGGCTGTGTTTTGGATTCAATATGAGAATAATGTTGATAACACACTGATGTTTTAGTGTTTACTCTGAATCAAGGACTTTTCTGTTTCCCGTACTCTGGCAGTGAGCAGGTGCAAAAGAAGCCATTAAGGAGCATGGCTAGGACAGCTGACCTGAACTGGCCAAAGGGATATTCCATACTTTGGAACATCATGCCTAATATATAATCTGAGGGTTGCCAGTGACTGCTTGGGGGTGGGCTGGATATCAGTCAGCAGGTGGTGAGAAATTTTGTTGTGAATCATGTGTTTCTCTTGGGTTTTATTCATGTCCTTGTCTCCTTTTAATTACTGTTATTATGATAATATTTTATTTTGTTTCAGTTATTAAACTGTTGTTATCTCAGCCTGTGAGGATTACCTTTTCTTTCTGATTGTCCTTCCCACCAGCATGGGGGGTGAGCCAGTGGCTGTGTGGTACTTGGTGTAAGGCTCCAGCAGATACCACTGCACGTGTACTCCGTTAGTGTGGGAAAACTACTACTGTATATAATTGTAACAAGAACAACAATAATAATTATATGTAGATTAGAGTAATTATTACAGTAATGGAAAGGGAAGAGAGGAATAAAACCTTAGAGAGGGAGAGGAAACAAGTCCAAGAGAAACATGTGATGCACAATACAAATCCTCACCACCTGCTGATTGGTGCCCAGCCCTTCTTTGAGCAACAATCCACAGCCCCCAGTCAACTCCCTGCAGTTCGTGTACTGGCTGTCATGCTCCATGGTATGGACTATTCCTTTGGCCAGTTCAGACCAGCTTCTCATGCATCTGCTCACTGACAGAGCATAGGAGGTGGAAAAGTTAATCTTACCAACAGCTAAAACATCAGTGTGTTATCAACATTATTTTCATACTGAATCCAAAACACAGTCCTGTAACAGCTACTAGGAAGAAAATTAGCGCTATCCCAGTTGAAACCAGAACAAAAACACACTGGCAACTCTAATTTATATTATCTCCAGAATTCTTCCTGAAAAGTGCTTTGGTTTGTTCTACAGCTGTTGGGCAAGGCCCATTCTGTGTGAACCAAAACTCTGGTTTTAGCCGAAGTTAGCATCTGTATCTTTGTGAAACCATGAATTAAGCTTTGTAACAGCTGAGAGAATTGTGTATTTCTCAGATTGTAATCTTTTGCAATACTGTCCTGCCTAAGTGTTGAGAGCTAATGAGATCTGTTGTTCTGGGCTAATGGTCAAATGAATAGGTTTAGATGCAAAATCCTATTTGAAGTGAGTTTAAATTTGGTTTTCATAGCCAGAATATTTTCTTGGCCTCCATTCTTCTCTCTCAGACAGGTAGGATAGAGGAATGAATGACAATTTCTCACACAGAATTAACAAGAAGGATGAAGAAAACTATTGGGAGACTGGACACTATTAGAAATAGGATTATTTTTTAATATTAATTGATCTGACCCTTGTGAAACAGTGAGAGGTGATGGCAATGATTACATGACTATTGATTACTAAGTCTTAAGGAAGGAATATGGAACATGAGTGTGTTTATTATATGGGCCAGTTAATTTTATATAATTGGTGTGGGTTTATATGTCTCTGAAACTGATCTTCTACTTGTAGATAGTAATGAAAAATAAAAGCAAGATAGTTAAAGGTAAGAGGCAAAGAGATGGAGTGGTAAAGAATCTTTAGTCTAATTTGTAGAGTTGTGCTTAAATAGACTCCTTGACTGAGCAAGTCAGTGAAATGTAGTTATAAGAGAAGTTATTTTTTTTTCACAAAATAATACTTCCTTCTGCCTTTCATTCTGCCTCTTGCTCATTTCCATCTGATTTCTTTTCTTCTAAAGCCTGCTTGCAGAACCTTGATTTATTTTATCTTGCTGGAGGTTCCTGCAGCACAGTGGAAGTAGATTTTTCTGTTTGTCATTTATAAAGCTGTTATTCAGCTGCAGTAGAAAGCATTGCTTGAGGAGTCATTGGGCTCTTCTCAGGTCTGAAAATGAAACAAAGTAAAGAGTGGACCAAAGCTCTTAGCTAAGTTTTTGCTTTATGGATTTCACTGGTATGTGTTGACAGTCAGGCCACAAGAGTATAGATTCTGTAAAAGCAGAATCCTGTTCATTTGGTTTAGTTTCTCTGAGGTTTAAACTGAATGTGCAGCTTTTACAATACAGTGATATATATCTATTTACTTGTCTTTTGGGATAGAGTTCGTGACTTCTAATGCCTTCGTAAATATCCAGCAGTTTACTTTTCATTGGTACAGTAATCAGGATTCTAGTGACTGCTCCTTATGATCCTACTGTAAACATAATGTACTGTGGTTTAATTTGGTACACCTCAAAATAGTAATCCTGTGGGCTTTTTGTGTTTAGTATGCTGTCAGGGTATTACTTGTACAGCCTTCTACAGAGATGTGTTACCCATGATTGTCTAAATGTGTTTGGTAGTTTGGCTTTTTTTAACCAGTTAAGAATTTGCCTTTAAAGATAAAATCTGAAAACTTCTGACATACAGGCACTCTTGCAAAGAGGCTTTACGGATTATAGATGCCATTCTGTAGAAGGATGGGATTAATTGGAACTAGGTAAGAAATGAAATTTTAATGCTCTTAAAGAGAGCCTTGAGAGTAATAAAGACTATGTAGAATTCTTTCAGTGCTGTATTTAAGTCAAAACAGTCAATGCCTGAAGTTACAAAGAGGACAAAATAAAAGCATACTGGAAAAACAGTTACCTAACTAGTTCAACATGAAGAGACAGTTGGCAAACAATCTTAAATTGAAAGTTACTTATGTTAATGAAAGCACTGGTGTGTAGATTTCTGTGGGACTGAAGGCTGATCCTGATAGCTGCAGTAAGAGAATGGAATCCTGCACAGCACTCTTTAAAAATCACTGGGTTTGTCTGCATGTAGCCATGGATTTTGAGCCTTAGCATTCTTTACCTGATCTCTTAATTCTAGAGATCAGCAACAGCAGATTTGCCTAGCAACCTGATATTAATTAAATCTCGAGCAGTTGCCATTATATTGAGAAGCTTCTAGAATGCTGTCAACATTATTTTAGATTCTGATTCTTTGTTCATACATTAAATTAATCTACTGTAGTGCTTTCTGTTATTTCTAATGTAAAAGTTATGAAACCCTCTAAGGATGTAGGTTGCAATTTGGTATTAAGGTGATCTCCTGGACCATCTGTTTTCTTAGTTGTACTTCTATAACATTTATGTTGTGTTTACACTAGTTGTTAGCATTGAAGAGTGATACTGCCCCAGAATTTAATAAATTTTGGATTTACAGCAGCAGAGCACAGCAGCTGAAAAAGATCAGTCTGTTCTCTGCAGACTACTTGAAACAGCTGATCTAACACCAATGAAACAATTTTGAAACGAATAAGGTGCCAGCTATCTCTGGAGAAATAGAATGGGCCTGCTATTGAAATGCTTCTTTTCCTCTCTTTTTTTTCTTGTTCTTTTTTTTTGTTGATTCTAGGTCCTCTAGCCCAACCGGAACGTGTGCAACAAACAGATTTAGCTAGCACACTGGCAATAGGTCTTGGTCTACCAATTTCAAGGAACAGTGTTGGGAAACTCATATTGCCAGTTGTTGGAGGCAAGACAATGAGAGAACAACTACGTTTTGTGCATTTGAATGGGTTCCAGCTTAGCAAACTGCTGCAAGAGAATACACCTGCATATGAAAAAGGTAAAGTAGCTAAAAAACTGTTAAAATGAGATTGTTTATAAATTTGGACTTCTAAATTCGATAGTATGGCATTGCCCTGCAAATTAGCTATTCTTTTGAGAGCAGTATTCAGAGAAATGTCATCAAATTCAGTCTCTACTGCAACCTACTTTGGTACAGTGCTTTTGAATACAATTTTTTTACTGACTAGTAATAGTCCTAGTAGACAAAAGAGAAAGAATAATGATGGAGTAAGATTAAACTGCCAGTGTAGTTAAATCTCAGTGGTTTCATAACTGCCCTTTGTAAGGTGTCCTACATAGGGTACTGACTGTGAACTATTTGGAGAATTAACACAATGGAGTGAATTTTCTAGTTTAAACAAAAAGATGCTTCAGGTAAAGCTGGGAAATAATTTAGGGTAAGTTATCTTTTAATTTTATTTTTCTGTATGAATTTACTTATAGTGAGAACCTAGAGAACCGCTTGTTAAAACTGCACATATATTTTTGAGCATTTGGAGGAAAGAATAAAAAGTAAGTGGAAAAAAACCCCAAACCTAACAAACCAGAATATTTAATTAGAAACTATGATACAGACTGCAGTATAAATAATGAAGTTAATATGATAATTTAGTGAAAAATTTGAGTCAGAGGGTGAAGGAGAATATTTTAGCACTGACATTAGAAGATGTTTGCTTAAAGTGACTTCGAAGCTTGTAAATTGATTTATAATTTGTTGAATTACTAAAATAGATGAGAATGCAAGGTTGGTTTACAGCTAGGAATAATTAAAGTGAATAGCAACATAAATTTTAGCAAGATGATCACTGTAGGTCAAGAATCAATTATCTTTCAACACCACTTCTTCTAATAATAATTAAACCTTGTCTGGGAATCTCAACAAAACAATTGTCGCTTGTTGCAGCAACATGCCTTAACCCAATTGTGTCAAGTGAGGAACTTGCCCTCTTGGGGGGGATTCAGGATATGACTGTGTTGATGAAAATGCCAGCACAAAATGCCATCTGACAGTATTTCTGCAAACACTGGTGAAAACAGACTGAAGTTTCTACCAGCTTCTGGTTTATATCTTCCTTTTAATTTTATTTTTTGTCTGGGAACAGCTTAATTTCAACTTGAAGCTTTAATCTGAGAAATGAAAATCAAAATTGGTGAAGATAAAAATGTGAGAATTTTTTATGCTGTTTGTTTGTGACTGCAAACTGTTATTAGAGGTGATACTTTACTGGAAAGGGCTTGGGAGACAAAGCATCCACAATGAGTTTCTCTCAGTAATGGAAAGTCTCAGTAACATAGTCCAAGTCTAAGTCCAAGTCATGCTAGCTGTTTTTGCAGAGTCTTAATGTCAATTCCACCTATTTCTGTAAACTTCTTATAGGGGTCTTGTTTTTCTTAGAGTGTTGTAGATGTGCAAGGCTGTAGTGTAATGTTTTGGTCTGTGCAGTTAGTATTGGCAGGGAAACAGTACGTGCTCTTTGTTTAGTGTTGCTTGATTGATGTGGATACTAAAGAAAATGTCACTAACTCAGTGACTAATATATGTAGCTTAAGAGCATGCATGAATGGCCATTTGTTTTGCATGGCTTTTAGGTGAAGATAAATGCCATCCCATTGTCCCACTACAGGCACATACACATCTATAATGATTCCACTAAAAGGAGGCTACCTTGCAGAGAAGCCATTATATTCAGTGATCTCATTCATATTCAAGAAAGTTGCCCTGTTTTTGAAAAAAGGTAAAATGGAGGACCCTGGAACTATTTAACCAGTCAGCCTCACCTCTGTGCTTGGTAAGATCACAAAACAGATCCTCCTGGAAGACATGTCAAAACACATGGAAGACAAGAAGGTTATTAGAGATCGCTGACCCTACTTTGCCACGGGCAAGTTGTGCCTGACTAATTTAGTGTCCTTTTATGATGGAGTAAATGCATCAGTGGACAAGAGAAAAGCTAAGTGTGTCATCTACATAGACTTCTGTAAGTCATTTGGTAAGGCCTCCCTCAGCATTCCTGCTGCTATTGTTAGAGAGATATGGTTTGACAAACGAACTCTGTAATGAATAAGAAATTGGCTGTGTGGCCATGTCCAAAAAGTCAGTGGCTTAATGTCCAGTTGGAAACCAGTAATGAGTGATGATCTAGTGAAATATGTTTTCATTAACAGTGATGGAGGTGAACTAAATGATCTTTAATGCCATCTTCCAGGCTGAACAATTTTACAATTCTAAGATTTTAAGTTGGGAATGTGATGAGGGAGAATTGGCCTTTATGTGAGAGAGAGAGCTGATGGGCATGGAGCTCTGCCTGGGAGCAGATGATGAAATAGTCGATGGTGAGAACTTGTGGGTCAGCATCAGTGCACAGACCAGTATGGGCAATATTGTTATGGGTGTCTAGTGTGGACTGTCTGATTGTAAGGGATTTACAGGTTTTTAGACTACTTGAGGAAGTCCCATGTTCACCATCCGTGGTGCTCATATGGTGCTTCAGCCATCCTGTTACATTTCAGGTTTGATAACTGGACAGTGAGATGGACTGAAAAGTGGCTCAGCTGCTGGGCTCATGTGAATGTGATCAGCAGGACAAAGTACACCTGAAGGCCAGTCACTTGTGATCAACCACAGGGCTTGGCTCAGGCTAGGAATGTTCATTCGTGATCTGGGTGGTGGGACAAAGTGCCCCCTCAACAAGGGGAGGACACCATAGAAACCTGGGAGAAGTGCTTGATGCAGTAGGTAGGTCTGCTGCCACTCAAGCACCTTGACAGACTGGAGAAATGGGCTGGCAGAAACCTCTTGTGGTTTGGCAAAGGGAAATGCCAAATCTTACACCTGGGAAGAAATAATCCCAATACACCTGTACAGATTGGGTATTGACTGACTGGAAAGCAGCTTGGTGAGGAACCACCAAGGGTGGCTGGAGGCACCAATCAGACAGCAGTGCACCCTTGTGAAAGGAAGGGCAATAGCATCTAAAGCAGCATTAGGAGGACATCAGCGGGTCAACCCTTCCCTTTTTATTAGCTGTAGTGAGCCAACATCAGGGGTCTTGGGTCTGGTCCTGGGTTCCTCAGTACAATAATATATATAATGTAGTGAGCGCAGTGAATGGCTGTGAAGGGATTGGAATGTCTCTTAGACAAGGAGAGGCTGAAGGTCTGAGGGCTGTTCAGCTTGGATAGACAAAGACTTAGCAGGGATCTTATCAATGTGGATAATACATGATGGGAGGGAATAAAGAAGATTGAACTAGGGCCTAACTGGTGGTCCTCACAAAAAATTTAGAGGAAACTTTTTTCATGTAAGATTTGTCAAACACTGGAATTAATTGACAAGAGAGGTTGTGGAGGCTTTGTACCTGGAAACACTCAAGACCTAACTGGACACAGATCTGAGCAATCTGTTTTAGCTCAAGCTGCTCAGAGCCTTTCATTTTTATTTGTAGAACATCTGACACTTATCAGAGTCATGCTGACAGGTCTTGGGCCATATAATTTCTGAATTCCACTGACAGGATCTATTGCCAGATTTTTTGACGGAAAGAAACCCCAGAAGATAGCTCATTGGGACATCATTCACATTTTGCTGCTGCAGTTTCAAGCTTTCCAAAGCAGATTCTGAGCTAGTAACAACTAGTGGATCATAACGTTTCAGTTGAATGCTAAGAGAAATGCCTATGACTGGAGCTTCATTTTAAAGTGAAAGATGTACTTGGAAAGACTTGCAAGGATAGCACAAGTCCTGCTTGTTAAAAAAAAAAAAAAATTCGGCTCTTGAGGTCAAAACCAGTATGCTCTATTGAAGGCAAAAACATGGCATTCCTTTCCAGAGTATTACAATTTACAGCACAGAGGTTAGAGCACCAGCTATTAAGACCATGAGTATGATGACTGAGTCAGTCATAATAAGAAAAGATTCACCCTTTGTAAGCTGTAGCAGAACATATACATCCATTTTTGGTGCAATATTAGTTTCCTTCTTGACGCAGGGAGATGAAGTCAGATGTCAATTGAGTTGAATCACAGTCAGATGGGAAGGCAGGATAATCTTTACAAGCTGTTCCATAAAGAAGCCATGGAATTCCCTGGATTCAGCTGCTCCAATATTAAGAACAAACTGTAACAGTACACAAAAATTCCTTCGTCTTCAAGTGTGTTTTAAATATATCTGTTAATAAAAGCAGAATGAGGGCAGGTCAGTTTGTAGAACAAACAGGCAATGTTTATTCATACAAACCTGCATTTTCAAACCAAGACGTATTACAACATCTAATCAGACTTGGGTTTTGATTTATGGAGGTAGAAAGGAATCCTCACAGTTAAACCTGTCTTCAAGTAAATTAAATATTACATGTGAAATTTGAAGCTTGACTAAAGGCTTTATTATTTTAAAAAGATCTTTTTGAAACACACTAATAAATTGTAACGTGAGGCATAAGGTTTGCTTTTGATAGATGAGGATACGTGCAGCTAAAGAAAAAGTGTGAAAAAAGAGAGTTAAAATAGTGGGCAAAAATTAAGAAGCTGAAAGCAGAAGTATTATCTAAAAACACACTTTGGGTTTTTGAGCAAGTTCGTACCTCAGTGTAAGGTAGGCAGCTTTAGATACCTAGAAATGCTTCCCCTCATGTTCTGCACTTACTTAAATGATAAATGAGGATTGTTTCTTTGGAAGACACTTACAGTGGAATGAAGAGTCATGCTTGAGAGCAAGCTGGATGTTGTTATTAAAATGAGTGCAGGCTTTTCAATTTGGGACTGATCCTGAGCTTTATTAGATGTTTGTGTTAGTTGAAATAATTTGACTTTTACTGGGATATGTATATATTGAAGAAGTCACTTTTACATTATTCATTCTTTTCTTATAACTCTTTTTAAATGATTGCTGCCTGTGACAGTTGTTGTCCATCAGATGCTTGTGAAGCATATCCATCTGCTTGTGATAAGATGGTAGTGAGGCTGAAGCACAAATTGCTAATGTAATATTATGCAAGTAAAACATTGCTAGTGCTTTGGGAAATGTGCAGCTGGGCAAGCTCGCTTTGGATTTTGCTTCAAGTTTGACTTGTGTTATGAGTATCCCATGCATGAGTGACTTGTCAATATTACCTGGCAGTTACCAAAATGTTTCTCCAACAGTTTAGTGTCTATGACCCTTTTTATTTCATACTTCCTGCATAAATATGTGTGCCACAGAACCAATGTAGCTTGAGTTCTCGAATGAAAGTTGGCAACCATGGTCCTTTATTCCTGTCTGCAAGACCTTCAAATCATTCACTCATGAGGGTTTGACTAAAAGTCATCTTTCATAACAGACAGAATGGTTTTGGTGTGCAGTTAACTTGAAAAGAAGTAGATGAGAATGAAATAAAAATGCTAAAAGGAATGAGGAGGGAGACTGGACAAGAAGCGGTAAGGGAGCAGAACAGGAGGAGAAGATATGGAGGGAATTTATTTATGTTTCAAAATATAACTTGAACTTACTTCAATGTTCTGTATAATGAAGAAGTATCATGTTAAATCCCAGTTTGATTAAAGCTCATTTTAGATGATCCTTTATGGATGTCCTCAAACATATGAATATTTAACTCATTTCAAATGTACTGGAAAAGAAACTTTACAGGGAAGTTTAAAGAATTACAGGAAGGAAATGAAATCCTCTGTGTGCACTGGCAGCTATCTTGGTATACAAGTGTTTGCTGCTGGCTGGATTGTACTTTCTACCAGATCCCTGCAAGCCTCCTGCATAGCAGGATCAGCATGCCTAGGAGTCTGCTGGAAGTTCTTGGGAGAACAGACTGGATGTTGCCTTTGAAAATTCTCACTTGGAATTCAGCCCACAGTAGATCACTAAGTGTCTGATATGATAAGAGACTTACAAATAGTAAGCACGATTCTTTCATAACTGTAAGAATTGTGAATAGAAGTACTTCATTTATCTTCATTCACTTGAAATAAAATTAAAAATGTTTCTGGATTTAATAATGTACTTTTGCTGAAAAGGCTTAACAAAAAATATAGTGTTTTTTTTTTCCAAGTCGAATATACTGTTCATCTACCAGGAGTGCAAAAGAGCTGTAACTTAAGTCTTTGTGACACCAAAGTTTTGTTTTAACCTTTCTTGTCTGAAACTGTACAGCAAATATTTCACTCTACTTTTAGCTGAGAAGAATTGCAAGTTATGTAAAAATTTCCAAATTGGCTGTATGCACTTAAGTTATCATCACCTTTCAAGTGAAATTGCTGGGAAATAGCATGGACTATTAGTGTGAAGTGAAATTAAATGTATTTTTTGAAAAAAGTACAGATAAATGTGAATTCGTGCACAGCATAATGTCCAGTGAGGTACAAGTTTCTGAAAGTTGTAGTCTTGCTTTCCATATGTTATCAACTGAATTTATGTTGTGAATGCATACTGTACTCAATGACCAATATTTTAAAAGCAGAATCATGGATTGGGTAAGGTAGAAATGGATCGCTGCAGGTTGTCTAGTCCAACCTTCCTGCTCAAGCACTGTCTCCTGTAGCACATTACTCAGGAATGTGTCCAGACAACTTTTGCATATCTCTTGAGAAGGGCTCTGCAACCTCTTTGTGCAACCTGTTCCAGTGCTCAGTCACCCACACAGTAAAGAAGTTCTTCCTTATGTTTAGGCAGATTTTCTGATGTTGTTCTTTCTGCCCCTTGCCTCTTGTCCTGTTGCTTGGCTCTGAGAAGAGCCTTGTTCCATCCTCTTGACACCCTCCCTTCAGATACTTGTAGACTTTGCTGAGGTTCCCCTCTCAGTTGTCTCTTCTCAAGACTGAAGAAGCCCAGCTCCCTCAGCCTTTCCTTGTAACAGAGATGCTCCACTCCCTTAATGATCTTTGTTGCCCTTCACTGGACCTGTTCCAGAAGTCCCATGTCACTCTTGCACTGAGGAGCCCACAATTGGGCACAGCGTTCCAGATGTACCTCGCCATGGCTGAGCAGAGAGACAGGATCACCTCCCTTGACCTGTTGGCAGTGGTCTTCCTATTTCCCAGGATCCCATTGGCCTTCTTGGCCCCCAGGACATACTGCTGGCTCACGGACAGCTTCTTGTCCACCAGGACTCCCAGGTCCTTCTCCACAGAGCTGCTTCCCAGCAGGTCAGCCCTCAGCCTGTGCTGGTACCTGGGGTTATTTGTCTCCAGGTGCAGGACCCTGCATTTGCTTTTGTTGAACTTCAGATGTTTCTGCTCTGCTGATCCCTCCAACCTGTTGAGATCCTTCTGAAAGGCTGCAGAGCCCTCTAGGGTATCAGCCATTCCTCCTAGCTTTGTGTGATCAGGGAACTTGCTGAGGAGGCATCCGCTCCTTCATCCGAGTCATTGGTAAATAAGTTAAACTACACTGGGCTCAGTGTCGACCCTTAGGGGGCACTGCTGCTTACAGACCTTCAGTAGATAGACTTTGCACTGCTTATGAAAACCCTCTGAGTTCTACTGTTCATTCAGCTCTCAATCCACCTCACTATCCACTCACCCAGCCCACACTACCAACTGATGCGGTGTGTGTATTGTATCCTTTGGTGTTTTCCCTAGACATCAGCTATTTGATAATTTCCCACTTACCTTGTACTTTATACAGTGGATAATGAGTAGTTCCAGTAAAAAACATCGCTGATTTTTTTCTTATCTTATTTTTTTTAAATTTTTTTCAGGATCTGAAGCTTTTGAGTTGTTTGTCCTGGAAACCCTTTGTAAAAATGAATGGATATTTTAATAAGTTTGTCGATTGTAGAGGGCTTGACAGTTTATTGCTTTTATTTCAAGTAACTGGCTCATTATACTATTGCAGCAGGAAGATCGTGTAATTTTGTACGTGTGAAAAAAGTTTCAACCCCCCATAGCAATTACATATTTTTATATACTTTACAGGCAAATATAAAAATATGATAATACATCCAATTAATTTTTCTTTGTTCACGGATCTGCTTGTTTCTTTTCTTTTCTCCCCTCCTTTGTAGATCCTGGATATGAACTTTTTAAGATAGCAGAAAAATCCCATGGTAATTGGATCAAACTGTATTTAGAGGGGAATAATTCAGAAATACTCTTAAATCTTGGCAAGAAAGTCCTGAAGCAATACTTGGAGGCACTCAAGACTCTGAGTTCATCATTAAGCAAACAAGTGGCACAGTATGACATGTATTCGATGATGGTGGGGACTGTGATCATTATGGAGGTATGAAAATA
Organism: Climacteris rufus; assembly: GCA_013398175.1. Lineage (NCBI taxonomy): Eukaryota > Metazoa > Chordata > Aves > Passeriformes > Climacteridae > Climacteris > Climacteris rufus. The sequence continues at coordinate 12,232 of VZRZ01004361.1, read as the reverse complement.
GATCTTTCTCTGAAAAAGTTATGTGGACAAAAGTAAAAGTGTCTTGCTTGTGGCTATATACACTTACTGTTCTTTAAAAGTACTGAGTATGGATTCTTAGAGTTGGCTGACATTCTGCTTAGATGCGATTAATACTCTTTTTAAAGTAAAATCTGGCCTTTAAAATTATTCAGGAGTGCTTCTGGTATGAATTGCTTATGTTTTAGCATAGCTAGTTACAGTAAATATGCAGATGTGCTAACACTTAAATTACTCCCATGTTAGTTAGCCTTCTATTTCTCAGTAGCATTACTGCATTAGGAAAAAAAAAGTCTGCTAAGTAAAGTCCTACCTGTTCCTCTTTATCTAATGTTCAGTGTAGCTGCTCCAAACAGGCAATACCTTATATGGACAATTTGCACAGTTCCAGGATTTGTTCTTTGTACTGATAGATTTTAGAGCCCTGAAAGAAATACTTGTTGTAGGGTCGTTTCTTCTTATCTCCTATACTTATAAGGGTGAGATATCCCATGTCTGGAATTTTAAGTGGATCTTTCCAACTGATGTTTTGGTCAAAACCCAAGTGCTGGAAATAGTCTCAGAAGCTTGAAAATAGCATTAATGCTTTGAGAACCATGCAGAAGAGATACCGTGATACTATGTCTGGACACCAAAGTACCAAAGTTTGCACCAACCTTTTAAATTACAAGATTGTCAGCGTTTCTAAGTATATTGTTCTCTAGGATGGAACTACCTACTACAAGCTTAACTTAGTCCTTGAATCTGTGTAGTTCTGTACAAGACTGTCATTGCTGCAGCTCTGTTCCTGTTCAGTGCTTGGACAGATAACAATATGTGAGCAGCTAATTATATTGGAGTCTCCTTTGTCCTGAGAGCTCCCTGTGCCTTGTCTCCCATGCAGCGCTTGCTGTATTCAGAATGCTTCTTTGGTAGGCTGCTCAGTGGGGTTTGTCACTCTGCTGGTCACTTCAAAGGAATGAGTTCCACGGTGCCCTTGGGTAGATGAGATGATAGGTTCTGTTCTTGCTTTACAGATGGAAGATCTGGAAGTGGACAAAGTGCAGTGCAAAGCTGAAGTGCTTGTCATTTTTTCTTCCTATTTTTTCAGAACGTATGCATTCAAGCTGTTGACAGTTACTTTAGATCTGAAGCACTGAATTTTTTTTTCCTGGAATACAATTGTCGATGCTTACTATTTCTAGAAAACAAATCTTAGGTGTTAGACGCCATCAGCTTTCATCAGAAAAACATGCAGCTACTAACTGTGGAAATTTTTCCTGAGAAGTGTGTGCTCAGCACCACTGTAAGACTCCAGCAAAATGGCTGGAGATTTTTCTTTTCTTCAGTACAATACTCAAGAAATTGCCTTGCTTTCCAAAATTTTTTTGTCTTGATATCTATTTTCCCCCTTCACTGAATAAGAGCAAGAAAACTCACGTCGTTTCAAACTATGCTATGCTATAAATGCCATTTTCCCTTTATTCAGATGAGGAGAATACCTCTGAGAGATGAACTGATAACAGTGCATTTGCTCAAAAGACCTAAATTTAGTTTGGTAAATATCTACAGCTTGAGTGTTTTCTTGCCATGAGTGCCGTCTTTGCTTTAATTTTAGGGGCTGGGCTGAAATATAAGCCTTAAACCAGTGTGGTACTCGAAACTGCATATTTTTGTAGCCGAATGAAATATGAAGTAAAATATGAAAAAGCAGCAGACTACTGCAAAGCATTCAACTTCTTTTTGGTCTATTTTATGTCTCACTGTAGTGTGGGAAAAATTTTAGGCATAGGTCTCCACAAGTGACAGTGAAATATTATTTACAGGTAGACAATGGTCTGAATAGTTGTTTTTATTTTGATTTGTTTTAATCTGGACTTAGCACAGGCTGATTGAGGTCAGGCTAGTCCTAGCTCCATCTGTGCAGCTTGCAAAGCCTTTTAGCATGTGGCTGAAATTTTCCTTTTTTTTGTAAAGGTTTGTACGTTAGTAGCAGAAAGTTTCATTGTACTGTTTATCTTCACAGGTACAGTTATGTAAGAGAAAATTTGGCATTCTGCCTGAATCTGTGTGCAGGTTAGAGCAAAATGAAAATAAAACTGAAATTGAGGAGAGGTACAAAAAGTAAATACCGGGACAATTCATAGGCTTGAAATCCAGCATACACTTGCGTGATAGTGTGTGAAGTTCCCCTTGTTTAAGAAGCTGTTTAACTCAGAAGGATCTCGTACATATGTATTTCTCATACAGAAAATAAATTGCCTTTGACAGAGAATGTTAACTTCTGACATTTACAGATGACAGACAATGGGTCAAATTTGGTTGCTAAGAATTTATTTTGATATTGGGAGTTACAGCTTTTGCTTTTACGGGGAATGAAGATCATACATATCGTTGGTTACCACAGGCGAGGAGGCAAATGATCATTTATTACACTTGGGAACTTGTGTGTTTAAGCCCTTAATAAATGAAAACAACAATAGTGGATTCTCCCATTTATATGGTAGTATCTTACTGGGGGAAATAAATCCAACATAATTCTTCACAGGTTTTTTTGATGAAGTATGCATACTAGCAGAGTGACATGGATGACAGCAGCATGATTTTTTGTGTGAATTCTTACTATATGTTTCAGCTAACCCCAGTTTTTAAAGTATTATTCGTCTATTTTTTCTAGGTTCTCCTGCTGCTTTTGCTCAGTGTTCCAAAAGCCCTGAGCAAGCGGGCAGAATTTGAAATGCCCCTCTCTCCTCCACTATTCTCTCTCCTGTTTTACTTGATGTGTCTGATGCTATGTGCACTTCATGTCATTGTATGCACATCGGCGGAAAGTTTGTGCTATTTCTGCAGTATGTCTTGGTTAACAGCAGTTGGAGTCATGATGCTGATTTCTGCACTCATGTGTGGTATTTTGTCTGCTATTGCAAAGATCTTTCAGAATTCAAGACTTCCACTGAAGGTGAGAACTTGCATTAATTATGGTTCAAAATATTTTGCTTTTCATGGCATCCTGTCAGTTAAAATTTTCTATTCTCTGTACTTAAAGAAATTCTTATTTGTAATGTAATTTGAATAGTTTAAAATTGTAATCGAAGTGTGCTGTTTTCACTGTGGCATGTACCGATTGATTAAGATCTCAGAAGTGCTTATTTGGACATGATTTGAAGAAATGTTTTAAATATTGTACAGTTGACTTTGTGAGATTGAAAACGGGTGTGCTGTGTACAGTTTCTATGCTGTTACACAGTTATATTTCACAATTATAATTAAAGCAAGACGTATAATACTTTACAACAACATACACCAGTGACCTGTCCCTTCCCAGATACAGCAGACAGTAATATTTTAAGAAGAAAATATTTTGCCAGTACCTTTTCTTATATTGGTATTATTAATGTTTGGGGTTTTTTTTAATAGTTTTGAAAATGCAACAGAGGGAGCTAATTTAATCTGTCTTTTCTACTTTTTAAGTTTGAGAAATAGAGTTTGTTACAAGCTTTGGAGTTCTTGGAAGCGTTCTGAGTGCGAAGCGTTACCTTCTGTAGCTTACTTGATGAGTTTTATTGTTGTGTTGAATAGGAAAAGGTAATTCCAGATTAGATAGAATTTGTAATGTCTTTTCTTCCACTGTAAACTTAGTGTGCCAAGAGCTGTCCGTCACATCATAAAATCAGCTTCTGGTTGTTTTTTGTAATGTTTGTTAGTCATATTTACAAAGGTTTCTGATGTTCAGTAGCTTCACTGCTCATAGTACTCCATTCCGTGGTGCAACCTCTGTGCAGTACAGTCTGTCATCAATCTGTGTTTCTCAGAATTGTGCTTGGGGTTTTAGTATCTTTTTTCTAAGTGTGTGACGAAGTGTGGCAACTGCACTGCTGTAATGATAGGACAACTTGCTCCTTCAAGATAAAAAGGAAACTTTCTGACTTAAAGAAACATTTAGTAACAGTTGTATTTCTTACAATTCAGAAGATTCAGTATTCCTGAGTAAAGATTTATTTTGCGTGGATATATACTGGAATTCCTGAGTTGAGATTTAAATCTAAATTCTTGTAAGAATGATTGCTAGTATTAATTATTCAAACTATACCGGTTTATACTTTTGTGTCCTTAATTTCTGAATTTGTGTTCTTTTTCTCAGAAAAAGAAGAATGTAGCCTTGAAATAATAACGCTCTGTTGTATTGTATAGAAATCTGACATATGCTTGCTGTGCAATGACAAACCAACACAACTAAGAAATGTAATCTTGTTTTTCATCTTGTTACTGGTTTTTCTAATTTAAGTAGACAGTAGAAATCTAAATAAGATGACTTTTTTAGACCTGCATAAAATTTACATACATTCCACTTCAATAGCATGGAGAGCAATGACAGCAGATGATACATGTCTTCTCCAGTTGGATGGTCTCAAAAAAATCACAGAACGATGGAACTGTCTGGGTTGGAAGGGACCTGAAAGATCATCCAGTTCTGAACACCTTCCACTGGACTAGGTTGCTCAGAGCTCTATCTAGCCTGACCTTGAACACTTCCAGGGACGGGCATCCACAGCTTCTCTGGGCAATCTGTTCCAGTCTCACCACCCTCAGATAATTTTCTTCAAGTTGATAATACACAAATGAGGGGGTTTTCAGCAATGTTTTCCAGGTTTCTGTGTGTGTTTGTTTTTTCAGGGCTGGGGCAGATAGAAATAAAAAATACTGGGTTCTCCATCGTAGGTCAGTCTGTGATTATATTGCTACCTGAGATATATCAGAAAATGTGGGAAGCTTAACTATGTCTTATGAAGTGTAGGCAATCGTAATTCTGGTTGAGGCAGGTATTCATGACTTTGTATGCAGACCTGTAGAAATACACTTTTGATGTCCTGTCTTCACTCCTATTCCATAAGTGACTGGATTGCTGGATCTGTATCTCATCTCGTCAGTCAGGGAGGCTTTGCTGTCTCTGAACAAGTTTCAAAGAACACTTGAAATATTTTGTAGGTTTAGTTAGTATGTACCTTCATTCCACATATGTATAAAACCAGTGACTTAACATTTTTACCAGTCTCGAGGCTGTTGTAAATAATATGGTGGGGTTTTTTCGGGTCAGTGCTTAGACAAATATGCAGCCTGGAGAAGGTGAAAGGAGAAGTGTATAACCTAGTGTTGCTTGTAGTGTGAATGTGTTCCAAACATTCATCTCTGTCTTTCATCCCCTTTCCAGTAGAATGCCTAGGGTTTGGAGGAGAAACGGATTATCTTTATATGCTGTGTGTTGATCTTGAAGGGACTTCTGTGTGTTATGAGTATCACACTAAAATATCTCTGAATCCAAGTGTTTTGTGACCTGTGCATCTCTACATTGCAAATCTGTGTGTGGAGTCCCCTTATAACGTGTTCTGAAGCCCTGGTCTTCTGATGGTCGGAGTAGAATCCTGAATCATAGTCTTTCTGGTTTAAAAAAAAAGCTAAAAAGCCTCTTCTAAGCTCAAGCTATACGATAAAATGTAGGTGTTTTAAAAGTAATTAAGATAAGCTTTCCTGTTAATGGCTTCAGAGCGTTTTTCCTTCAAATTGTTTCCGTTCACATCTAAAGATTTCTCTGAAGTACTTCTCATTTGTAATGCTTTCTTTTCTCAGTGTGGCTGAACACAGAAATTGATTACCAAGTTCATGAATTTTCTAAAGACCAGTGCAGGCAGTGTTAACATCTGCTTCCTGACTGCTATTTATAGATTCTGATTGCTGTGTTTCTAGCAGCACCAGTCCCTTCTTTTAATGATACTTCAGGCTTTAAATAGTTCTGCAGCCTTTTATGAATTCCAGAAAATTGTCAAAAATTTTGACTTCTTGTTCATAGTTTCACTGTAATTGTTTGGTAGTTGATTTAAGCATGGTATTTACTACTACTGGTTGTGAATTTTTTTCTCTATTTCTGATAGAAATAAAAACTAATAGTTTTTTTGAAACTAGAACACAGAAGTTAAAGCTTGTCAAGTAAAGGTTTTGAGAATTTTCATTACACAGAATTATAGTGGTTTTATTACATAAACAAATTGTCCTTTCTTCAATTCATATTAAAGCAACTATTCACTTTACAATATTTTTGGTTTTTTCACCTTTGTTTGATATTCTTGATGAACTGGACAATGTTACATTTTTATGCAATTGCACCAAAAATATTTTTGGCATTTTTTTGGCTTGGGGAGAAAAAAGGTGATTGGGTAGTGTCTTTACCAGATAGCTTTCAGAAATGATCCCAAACTGTTGTGAAAATGTAGGAGCAAGTCTGATCTGTAGTACTGTAGTACTGTATCATGGGAAAGTTACCATAATAGAGAATCAAGACTGAGTTCGGGGGAGCTCAAGTATCAGAAAGGAACAGAATGCTAAGTATTTAATTTGTGAGTAATGGCGAGCATGAAAAATAAAATATTCCTCATCTGAAAAGTAGTTGCAAAATTTCTCAGGCATGAACTGTGGAACAGTTTCCACACAAAAGCCAGATAGGACTACTGGCTTTCTCAGAAAAGACTCAGAACATAGACTACAGGAGGTTTTATTTCGAAGTGAAGAAGTTTCAAAATTTAATGGTCAGAGGTGCATATGAAATAAATGCCTAGTCACTCTTGAAAAGTAACTGGTTTATTAATAAAAAGAACAACTGAAAACGGGAGTTTGAGAGAAACTCGCCCTCCCAGCGGCAAGTCAGAAAAAGCTCTGTGAGTGAGTGCAGAGTGCTCCTTCAGCCACGTGTGTCACCTCAGGAGGACGTGTGCCAAATGTCAGCAGAGTCTTTACAGACTTGTTCTTGGTCAGGATTGGTCCCTTTGGGATCCTCACTCCCATTGTCTTGCTTAGGGGTCTCTGATTGGCTCATTTAGACAGAGCATTCCTGACCAATCATTTCTCTGAAAGTCCACTCCATTGGCTCTGCTCCTCCACCAGTTGAAGTCCAGAGTGATATCATTTGGATGGACCAAATCTTCTGGAAAGTTCTCTCCATTACCCCTTCAGTGATGGCCCCATCTGGTGGTTAGATGGAAACATTACACCCGTACATTTCACGCGGCTTAACTTAACTAACTTTTAACTCACAATCAACAAATGACAAAAGTCCAGTCCCAAATATGACTTCAACAACTTCCAACCTGATAACGTATGCCTGGCCTGCAAATATCAACTATTTTATAACACATATATTCCATCATTTATGTACTGACATTTTTGCAAGCTAGCAAGATACGGTCAAAGATAGAGCAAAGTGGTCAGTTTCTGTATTATTTAAATACTTAAATACTGAAATACTATGCAGTTGTTAAAGCTGCTTGGTTTGGGAGATGATATACTTACATCATTTAAAGCCTGGGATTTAAAAATTTCTAAACAAAAGTTTGTGTGTTAAGTTTACTTGCTAAGGTAACAGTGAGTCATATGGGTCTTTTAGTACCTGGAGTCTTTACTGAGTTCTTGAGGGTTGGACTTGTTCAGCAGCTGGAAAGACAGAGCTGTGAGTATCAGAGTAAGACCTATATTTCAATGCCTTTAAACCACATCTAAAAACTAGGTACAATTTAAGTAATCTAAGGTTGAACTGTATATGATACCATAGTCCTGGCATTCCTCGTAAGGCACAGTTAATAAATAACAGATTACCAGTAAATTTAGAAAACCTTGATGGAGGTATTTCCAGAATTTCTTAGATTATCAAGACTCAGGAGATTATAGTTTGCATAATAATTTTTAATGTTGTGTAGTAATTAAGCTCTGATCTGAAAGGTGGTTTATCAATAAATGTCAATGAATTTTAGTCAGTTGATGTGAATGTGAGAGTAATTTTTTTCTCTTTCCAGTGGAATTGTGAGACATAAGCAGGCCAGAAATACAGATTTCTGACCCTGGGACGTCTCACATTAATGCCATCATTTTAATGAAGTTTTTGTATGTTCCCATTGCTAATGCATCAATTCTTCAGTTTTTGCATCAGTTGCTGGCAGCATCCAGGTACAGGAGACCAGTCCTTATATCCATTTTATGTTATGTCTTACAAAGAAGACAAATTATATCACAGACTTGTTCATTCTCATTTATTTAGGATCTTAGATTCCTTTGTCTCTGCAAGCAGATGGTGCTTACATGCTCATTTATTTAGTTAGGCAAGATCTTTAAGGTCAGCATGATAGAATTATTGGAATTTAAACTTGCTGAAGATCAGTCATACACTGTTCTTGTTCCAGCTTTGTGAATTTCATGCTCTTTGGTCTTTGCACAGACTAACTTATCCTTTTGTTCCAAATACCAGCTTATGGTATTTGCTTTTCAGAACAGAGTTCTAAACAAACCTGAGTTTGTCTTCAGAGCACCAAAGAAATTTCAAATGCTAGTAAATTTAGATTGGCCCTGGGTTTTTTTTTCAGATTATTAGAATTTTTTTCCCCATTATTGTTGTGTGTAACCTCATGGGGACTTCTTTTGTTGTATGGGGTTTTGTTTGTTTGTTTGTGTTGTTGGTTTTTTTTTAAGTGAAATGACTTTGTGTAATGTATTCTGTAACAACACAAGAAATGGAGGAGATGTGAATAGGTGATAACTGTAACTATATCTCCTGCATTCTTTCACATATCTCTCATAAGGTTCTGATTTTGCAAAAGTTTTTTTCCCCAAAGCACAGTTCCGGATAGTTAACTAGCTCCTTGCATCAAGTGTGTTTGTTATCTTCTCTGTGTTACATAGTCCTGCTTATTGAACAAAAATACATATGTTGATGTCAGTAAGTCATAAGCAGAAGTGAGACTTGCATCTAAGATGCTCAGAGGATTCTTTACACCTGCTTTCTTGTTACCTGCTCCAAGATCATCTTTTGATATTCTTCTAACATGATTTGAACAGTTTCGGAATTGTAGTACACTGTGCATCTTTTAGTGTAGTATGTTCTCTGTGAAATTTATCTCTGCGAATATTCAAGATTTTTTAAAAAAAGTTTTTTCATAGGTCAAGTGTAGGATGATGATATGGTTAAAATACACAGTTAAAGAAGCGGATGTGAAAGTAGTTTCAGAGATCTTTGTTCTGAAGTAAAAATGACATGCAGTAGTTTTGATTTGGCTTTTAAATTTTTGTTTTATTGGGTGTTTAAAATGCCAGTTTAAGAGGTACTCTGTGATATTCTCTAATAGAGCAAAAATAGTGAAAATAAAATAGTAATGGATGATTTTTGACAGTGTCTTACTCAAAATTCTTCGCAAGTATGTATGTAAACCTGTTTGTTAAGGTTTGTTAGGAAGCTCCTTAATGGTTCCAGTGTTCTCTGGGTGTTTGTCTTGCCTTGCTCTTGGAGTCCAGCTGTCCATGCCCATCCTGCGTCACTGTCCCCACCTCTGGCTCTGAGCTAGAGGGGAGGTTAAAAAGACGGAGGTGTCTGTGGTTAGTGGCCCTGTGATGTCTAACACATACGTGTGCACCCTGGGCCCTCCAGTGAATCATGCTGGCCTACAGGCTCGGTGGTCTATGGTCCCTTTTCCCATTGCTAACACCCTGACCTGTCTTGTATGTACTCTGATTCCTCCAGCTTCTGGTGGCTTGGGCTCACAGTCCTGAGGGCCAGTGGTCCCCTCTCCAGTTACTCTGGCACATGCTGTAGTCATGGCACTGCAGAGGTGTGGGTCAAATAACCCATGATCCCTCTCCAGCTGCTGGCACTTGCTTTTACTTGCTCTGGTCTCAAGTTGCGGATGTGCAGGCTTGTCCCCAGGTACTTGCAGTGGCATCTTGTAGCACCCACAGGGGAACCAGGGAGTGGACAGAAAGGTAGGAGAGGATTTAATAAGACAGGATAGACCACAGTGACCAAGCACAGGTCAGAAAAATGTGCTGACTGCCTTCTGCTTATATGTAACTGGATCCTTTATTCTTTCTCCTCTCGCTTTGCCCCCTACTTCCAGCCTGTTCCTCAGCACCACCTCTTCCCCACCTCTGATGCTTTTTTGAAGCATTGCTTAGTGAGTTGGTGCAGATCCACAGGTGCCATTAGATATCTGTAATACCTGTGTACTGTCACTTTCCCTGTATCTGTTATAAAGTCCAGACTGACGCTCTTCAGAGCTAAGCCTGTGATTTCTTAATGGCCTGTCTGTTAATGGCTGAAGAGTTTTGGTCATCTTTGTGGTCTCCTTTACTGCTGTATTATCATGTTTATGTTTCTGTGTGGTCTTTTTATGGCTTTCCCTGTGTGCTGAAATGGTTCTTTACCTGATGACATCAGTGTACTGGGTGCTTTCAACTTCCACATGCCCTTATGTTCTCTATTTAGCCCTATCGTTGAAGATAGTGATGATGAGGCAATTCCAATTAGCTGATGAGAACAGGAAATTGAACTAAAGGAGTCGTTAGACAAAAATTGTTGTGGTTTTGAATAGGCACAGCATGTGAAATAAGTAATAGATGGGTAAGGTTTTAAAGTAGATTTTATGATGAAAGATGCATTTCAACCTAAGCAAGGTCAAGGGATGCCATCAGGCAGTAACTTTGTTAACTTGAAAAATGAAGGCTGTTGTTGTAGTGCCTCTGGGCGTGGCTTGCGGCCGGGACCATCGGTTCCTTTTCCCCCCGCGCGGTGGCGGTTCCTTTCCCCCCCGCGCGGTGTTGGTCCTTTCCCCGCCCCCGCGCGGCAGCTGGGATGGTGCAGCCCCGGCTCGGCGGGGGCCGTCCCGGCCCAGGGCGGCAGGGGCTGTCCCCACCCAGGGAACAGGTCATCGGTTCCCATGCCGGGTCCAGACAGCTGACTGATTGGCCAACGCCCCTGTCAATCATTGTTGCCTTCCCTGCTAGGAAGACAAGGCGACCTGGTCCACAAGAAGACAGCATGGCAGCCCAGCCTCGCCCGGGCCACTCAGTTCACGACACACAGACACCAGTATGGTGGATGGTCAAATGGCATTTATTATCTTATCTCATGAGGTTAAATAGTCAAGGGGGCCTTACTGCGTCAGGAAGGGGACGGTAGGGTATCTGGGTTAGTAAGGAATGGAAAATTACTGGGGTTAGGAGGGGCTGCATGCCTAGGGTGAATGCTTATCACACAGAGAGGGATGGGGGTGGGGGGAAGGACCCATGCTGCTTCTGCTTTCTGTCACATTGCGGTATCTTCCGTCCACCTGTCCCTATCTACCACAGCTGTGGGTGGATCTCTGCATCCCCGTGGCC